>PVHX01002870.1:0-156556 GCA_004024805.1 Geosciurus inauris
CAATTTACATGTGACTCCATATTCCTAGGTCTTCAAACCTTGGAACCACCTAGTTGGTCTCCTAAGTAACTAATGAGTTGAATAAAATTTCTCAAATGTTAATGTTTAAAGTTCTGAAAGTCATATTGGTGATAAAGATAGAAATAAAAAATAATAAAACAATTAAACAAATAATAAAATAATTAAAAATATTATTTTTATATAAAAAATAATAAAACAATGACAAAATTAGGCTGGCTGATTTTTATGTCGTCACGTCTTCCAAAATGCTTCTGTTTTAAAAGTGACTCATTTATTTTGCTTTCTCAGAAGAGGCTGAGGAATAGTTTTGTGTGTTTGTCTTTTCTAATTGTGAATCACTTTTCTTAAGCTTGGCACAAGTTACTCACGACCCATTTCAAGAATACAAAACTAAAGATGAATTGAAGAGACAAATGTGTGAATTTAAAGCATTTGTAATGAGTGTGCCATGACCAATAAGTTGGAAGGTCATAGGTAGTCAAAAATTGAAGAAAGATTGAGATATTCTAGTAGTGGAATACTACTCTACTTTCAATGTCTCTAGGGTTTTAGACTGTAAACAACAACAACAACAAAAAAAAATGCAAACAAACAAAAGACAAAGCTAACAAGCAAACAAAAATAAAAAGACATACCCAGGAATTAGGAATTACTTTCTTCCCTCTAAGAAAAGGTTAAAAAGGATTTAAGGGATAGATTTTCTTTTCCAACTCTACTTTTGCAGTTGAAATTATTGAATGCTTTCCTACCAGCTAAATTAAGTTTACAAAGAAAAATCCAGACTTTTCTTAAGAGTGGGAATGAATTGGCTTCATTCTTATAAATGGCCTTTGCAGAAAACATGCCCAATTATATTTTGCCAACAGTTTCTCCATACTCCTCAATGACTTACTAGGATCTTTTATGGGAAATCATCAGCAACTCATTTTGAAGTTATCATGCTGTGATTAACTGCTGTGCCACTTTCTCCCTCATAATTCATGCAAAATGCAGACTTACTATCTATTTCACCCATTGTATGAGTTTCACAACTGATTTTATCATGGTCTCTCCTGCTGGGTTTATAGATTGCCTGAGATGAGGGTGGCAATACCCACTGGCACTGTCACAGAGCAATTCAGTCAGGTTCTTCTAAGTGAATCTGTTAAAAGTATCAACAAGTAATAGCCATTAACTTTGAAGATAAACAGAGATGGAACTCTCTTCTTTAATGTATTTAGAAATGGAAGCTGAAAAGTGAGAAGAAAGGCAAGGATTTAGTTTGTTTTCTTTTCTTTCCCTTTCTTTTTTATTGTTCAGAATGCTACCTGCAACTAATATTCTGAAAACAAAGTATTTCTAAATATGAATATCTTCATTAATTGCCAGAAAGTAACCAAATAATTTTATATGTGCTTTTTACTTTTTCATTTTTGTATTCTAAAATAATTTTATGCCAAAGACAATATATTTTAGAAATTCCATGACACATATACAATTATTTTTTTCTTTGAGGTCCTAGGAATTGAACCCAGAACCTTCTGCATGCTGGGCAAGTGTATAACCATTGAGCTATATCCATAGATCTTTCTTAAAATTTTATCATGAAACAAGGTCTTACTCAATTGCCCAGGCTGGCCTCAAACTTGCCATCCTCCCACCTCAGCTTTCTGCATAACTGGGATTACAGGCATATACCACTGGCTGCTGCACACTTTTACAATCCATTCTTGTTAAGCTTCACATGACTTTTTTTGTGTGTGTGTTTATGTGTGTGTGTGTGTGTGCATGTGTATCTTATGTAGATTATAAATACTAAAACAACTCATAATGTTAGATTCCATTTTCATTATTTTACAAAATAAAGTGTTAAGTGACTTGCATAAGGTCACCCTAATACCAATGTCAGATTTGGGATTCTAATCCCGTCCAGCTAATCTAGAACCAGAACTTCTTACCCTGTGCTACTCTCTACTATGTCTGCCCTCTGTTCATTTCTGTATGAGAGCTGAAACAAGAAGGCAGAGCATCACCTTGTTTGATCTCAGCTGAAAATGAGCATGTTAGGGAGACTCAAATTTTCCTTCTCTGCACATTTATATGAATGACCACAAAAATACCAAAAATCTTAAACTAGAGTGACAAAAGAATTTTAGCAAGAAGGTAAATTTGCACATAAGGAATTGGCAAATAGCGTCAACTATTTTTTTTATGGTTTAGAAAAAAAAACTACACTCACACACAAACAGAGAATAGTGGCAATCCTTAAATTGTATTGTTTGGTTTATTAGATGTGAGTTACCTTAGGTCATAGAAGGTGACATTAATCTTTAGATATAGGGTCCATCACCATGATGGCTACATTGCCTGTAATTTGATTAAAATTTCTACAACATAAACAGTAATATGTGGGTGTATGTGTGTGTATATGTGAGTGACAGCTGGGGGAGAAAGAATTTTACTCTGCTTTATATGGTAGTATTATAACCAAGAATATAAAGTCCAAGTTTGATTGGATTTAAAATAGCATTTTAAAAACTCAAATTGAGAATCCATAATCCAAAGGAGATTATAACAAGTTCTTTGGGTATATTTGGTTTTATTAAACATCACTTCTTAATTAGCATAATAAATAGAAGAAATTATTTTGCTTTTGTGAGATAAGTGGTACTCAAAGTACATTAATAGTCCAGAGATACTACATCAGCAAAACTGGCCTTTCATTAACAAGTCTTTATGTTGGTTGCCTAATTTTAGATTTAGAGTTCTACTAGTTTTATGTACAGCTGCATATTGGATTATTTTGTAGCTTTGCTTTGAATAGAACTTTTTGTAATTCATGTCTTTAGAATACTGTTACTAACAAATACAGCTTTCAGGCAAATTGATATCTATGAATAAAAGGACAGAAAATGGATGTTTTTAGCTTTGCATTTGGATATAAGATCAATTCTGATATAATTTCTGCAAATATATTATCCCAGTCCTTAGCTTTCTTTTTCATTTTAGCCATATTGTTTTCCAAAGAGCACACATTAATGGTTTTGAAGTCAGACTTATGATTTTCTTAAAGTTCATGATTTTAGGATCATATTTTACAAATATTTTTCAAAATTTCCAAAACATAAAAATTATTAAAAATAGAATTCCAGAAATTATAACAGAAAAACTTACAGTGGAGGAGAAGTCTGGTTGAAGCAACAAAAGAAAGCTGAAGATTTGATTATATTATATACTGAAGAAATTGAGTAATTTTGCATCATTGAAAGGAAGACAGTATTCGAATACAATGTAACATATTTGTATGTAAATGTATGTATGAATACTCACATGGGTTCATGGTATGTTTCTGTTATTTCCAATTTGATAGTCATGGTACTTTTCTATGGACAACTTCAACCAATTATCTGGTACCAAGTAAAACATTTTAAAAGTGATATCTGAGGAGATCAGAATGTTTCCACTACCTTACCTGTACCTCAAACAAATCTTGCAATATGTGTATACATGTACAAAAAGTCCATTACCCACCCAGGTAAAATTGGCAATGCCTAGTATTTGATTGTTCATACCAAGTATGCTAAGTAGCAACAAAATATAACCCATAATATAAATAAAACCCATGAAAGAAACCAAGAAGAGACACAGAGGGTACAATTAATTGTTAAAGAATTTAAATAGCCATTAGATATATATTCCATGAGTTCAAAAGTTAAAGGAAAGATTGAACCTGTTAAGTAGAAACAAGACTTTAGTGACATAAGAAAGGAAATCAGAATAAAAAATTTGAGGAGATACTTACTCTCAGGCTTATGAAAGTGCAAAGTTGGCCCTTGTATGTGATTCCCCTTAAGTTTTGCAACCTTAGTGCCTTAATCTTGTATAAGGGTGTGTAACCTACATTTGCTTCTGCCTGAGAGTGAGAATTTCCTAAAATGTGCCATTGCCACCAACTGTTTTATTCACAAATAAGTATATTGTATGTTGGGAATTTTTACTGAAACCAAAATAAAAGATATGACAGCAATCACACAGAGAATAGAGTAAAAGCTTCCATAATCATTTTTTAAAAACCAGTTCCATGCCCCAATGGTATATATCATCCTTTCCTATTTTACTTAAAAGTTTTCAATTATCTGCCAAGAAGCAAGAGTGTTAAAAAAAAATGCTCTGGGTGATTATCTTCACAGCCAACGTATTTTCTAAATTTCTCTCCTGTGCCACCAAGGGCAATGAACAGAGATAGTGCAACTAGCCAGAATGGACAAAGACCTTGTCCTTTCCTTTCTGATTCTCAAAAACGGTATAGAAGCATCTATTTCTCTCAGCCTCAGATGACAGGAAGGAGTAGTGGACGCAGGACTCCCATGATCAAAACAAGTTATGTGACATGGCTTCCAGGTGAGGTTAATAGGACTACATACCTGAAATTTGGGCAATCAATCCCTAGGGCTCACTTGGCACACATAAGACACATGAAACGTATAAGAGACAGAACTCAGCCACCTTAAGTATATAGTTGATGAGCTCACTCATCTTGGATGTAAAGTGGAGCAACTTTGCCATGAGGAGACATGAGATATCTTTGGGAAGAAGAACAATGAAATACATGTATAAAACAAGAACCAAACAACACATGCCACTGAAGCAAAGACTAAATGGAATCTCTGATGAAACACAATATTAAAGTTTTAAGGTAGAAGAGTAGCTTAAAAACAGAAAATACTATCTTAATATCCAGGTGCCAAAAAGGTTTTGAAATTAAATATAATATTACATTTGTAGAGCACAGTGATACACCATATTGAAGAAAGTGTTATGTGTATATTGAACATATTGAAATGCTTCAGTTAAATATATTGTATTAACGAAAATGGGAATAAATTCTATTTTCAAACACCCATTGATTAGAATTTCAAAACAATTTCTATATTTTAGATTGGAAAGTAAAATTTTCATTTCAGACACTGATTTCTTTGCTACATGGGAATACTACCACCTCAGTTATTCAATATGTCCTTAGATTTCAAATTTATCAAAATATAAGATTCACATTCACTACTTTTGTGCATCAATTTGATGACATTGATGGCAGCATTAAAACCAGTGAAAAGTATAATAATCTAATGTTACCTGTGAAAACTGGTAACTGGTGGTTATTTTGTAGGACCTTACATGTATTTGTGTATAAAATTAATGATAAGCAATAAAACTCAAGCAATTTTTTAAAAATTCAGGAAGAAATCACAGATAGTAATTACTTTTATTCCAAATCAGTTACGTTTCCTAGTTACAATTGTTCTGCTTTTCCACTTCTTAAATAAGTCAAATTTCATCGCTATGTAGCAATCATTATCCCAGTGTGCATATTTTAATAACTATGGAACTGATCCAAGGATAATTATATTATTAAACTTAAAATCTCTAAAGGGTCATAAGTATTGTAAATTGTTGGATTGTCTAATGTAAAAAGGCTTAAATTATGAAGATGCAGCTAATCAGGGAATTGACAGGGGAGTTGATGTTTTTCTTAAAATATATTATGAATAATATCTGAGGAATTTTCTTTAAAATGCTCTTGATCTGAATAGCATCTTAAAGCACTACTTTATTTAGATAACAATATATGCATCCTCAGTTTGGTTTTTGGTTAAAATATTTAAATAATATTATAAACCTTTTAATATTAAAAGATAACAAATACCAAGGTTATATTTACAATGTAAAATTCAACAACTAGACAATAATATATTCTCAAATAAGTTTGAATCTTTATCTCCAAGAAAATAAGTGAAGTAATTAATAGGACTTTATGGAAAATATAAGTTTGACAGGATAAATTTATATATAATATTTTTAAAAATACATAATTATCTAAATAACATTTTCTGACAAAGAAAAATAATGTACTTGTCATTTATTATGGCTGGCACTATGGCTTATTAGGTTCTAGACACTGACAATATTTAACATTTGAGTGATTTATGATCTTGGGTACTGGCAATAGTAACAACTTGAATACAAAGGAAAATATTTGGAACCTGGAGAATTATGTATGTCCTTGTTTTTCATAAACACAGAAATGTCCACACTATCAGGTTAACCAACATTTGATTCTCAAAATATGTACTTCCACAGATTAGTTAACTATTGCTTAAAGAATATGCCAGGTGATCCCTATGAGTTTGAAGGTTATTTCCCGCTAATAATTAACCACATTTTGAAAATGTCATTGCTTTCACTTATAGCAGTTCAATATTTGAACTGCTGGTATTTCCACTCAGTTAGTTTGCTATATGATGCACTTATTTTCTGTGTTTGGGTATTTTTTGTATATTTGGTATTTTCTGTGTTTCTTGGTATTTTACTTCAATAGTTAGCCTGTTAATGGCAGTGTATGATATTTTAACTTTTATAGCAAGAGAAAGGCAATTTCCACATTAATTTCAAGCAAAAAATCCCATTATTTGCTTTATTTTATTCATTCATTTATATGTGGTGCTGAGAATTGAACCCAGTGTCTCACACATGCAAGGTAAGTGTTCTGCCACTGAGCCACAATGCCAGCCCTGTCTTTGTAATTCTTGATCTCTTTCAAAAAGCTCTAAAATTTGGCAGACATGGAGTTGTTCATATGACTCCTTTAACAATCTTTTAATTTCCATGGAAATTATAGTAATGTCCCTTTTTATTTCTTATATTCATCATCTGTATTTACACTCTCGTTTTTTTAGTTATTTTGATGATAAGCTAATAGATTTCGTTGATCTTTTCAAAGAACCACCTTTTGGTTCTTTTTTGGTTTTCTGTTTTTCTCTTGATTTTCCTTTATTCAATTTCTTCAAATTTTACTTCAATTTTCTTTTTTTCCTGCTACCTGGAAAATAATTAACTATTTTTCTAGTTTTCTAAGGTAGAATCATATACTATTTATTTTAAATGTTTCTTTTTTTAAATATATATTTAATGCTATATAATTTTCTCTAAGCACTATTTACAATGCTTCTCATAAATTTTGATAGGTTGTATTTGATTATCACTTAAGTAAAAATATTTTTAAACTTCATTTGTAATTTCCTTTTAAATCCATGGGCTATTTGTAAAAGTGTGTTGTTTTTTCAAGTATTTTGGAATTTCTCAATTATAATTCTGCTATTAATTTCTAGTTTAATTCTACTGTTATCTAAGAGCCAACATTGTATGATTTCTGTTTTTTTCAATTTGTTTTAGTGGGTTTAATGGTCCAGAATATGGTCTCTCTTAGAAACTACTTCAAGTGAGTTTGAAGAGATAATCTTCCATTGTTGAATGTCATTGCTTATATATATCAATTATATCCAATTGATTTTCGTGTTTGTTAAGTGAAACTATGTCCTTACTGACTGTATACCTGAGAAATCAGTTTGCAACAGAGAATTATTAAAATCTCTAACTCTAATAGTGGACTCATCTACTTTTCCTTATAAATCTACCAGTTTTTTCGCCTCATATATGTTAATGCTCTGTTGTTTATCTTTCTTTGTTCTGTAGTCTGCTCTGACTAAAATTAATGTAGTCCCTCTTAATCACAATTCGCTTTGATTAGTATTGGCATGGTACACCTTTCTTCATTTTTTTCATTCTTCTAACACACACACGTACACACACACATATATTATATATATATGTGCATATAAATAATGGGAATTACACAATATAACAACATATAATTGGTGTTGTTTGTTTATAACTTCTTTAACAGTATCTTTCAATATTTATGATTAAAACATTGATGTTTTTAGCTGGACATGGTGGCGTATGCCTGTAATCCTAGCACTTTGGGAGACTGAGACAGGAGAGTCGCGAGTTCAAAGCCAGCTTCAGCAACTGCGAGGAAGTAACTCTTTGAGATCCTGTCTCTACCTAAACCAAAATAAGGCTGGGGATGTGGCTCAGTGGTCCAGTACCCCTGAGTTCAAACCCTGATACCAAAAAAAAAAAAAAGAAGAAGAAGAAAGAAAGAAAGAAAAGATTGATTTTTTAATATCTACCAAATCTGTCATCATTTTCCATTTTTGTCTTTGACCTTTTCTTAAATCTTTGTCTTCCACAGTTTCTTTATCCCTTCTGAAGTTTTAGCAGAGCATATTTTATCTTTCTAAACTACTCAGGAGGCTGAGGTAGGAGAATGCAAATTTGGAGGCCCGCTTGGACCACTTAGAAAGTTCCTGTCCCAAAATAAAATAAAAAGGGCCTGTCCAAAAATAAAATAAAAGTTTACTAGAGTACCCTTTTCCCTAGAAACTGGGTTCAGTTTCTAGGAAAACACACACACACACACACACACACACACACAGTCACAAAGAGACTAAGAAGATTTAGAATAGTAAATGTAAATATTTTTATTGAAATTTACAGTCTACTTCAGGCTACTTCTAAAGAATTTTAAAAATGGAACTGAATAGTAATAGTAAAATGGTAGAATTTGCAAATAGTCTCTACATTATATTATTTGAAATAAATGTTAATGATCAAAAAATAGTTTACACTCTGATGTTACTAGAATGTTATTATGTTAGACAGATTTGTATATTACTATGAAATACCTGACACAATTAACTTTTTAAAGAGAAATGATTTTGTTCATGGTTCTGGAGATTCTAGTCCAACACTGGTTGGTCACATGGCTCTGAGCCTCTAATAAAGGTCCCAGATAAGAAATGGTGTGGAGCATGTGGTAGAACAAACTTCTCACATTGAAAGACAAAAAAAAAAAAATGGAATGACTAGGGTCCTACAATCTCCTTGAAGGGTATGTATTTCCATGACTGAATGACCTCCAACTGGGCTCCACCTTTTAAAAATCCACAGAACCTATTAATAACACCACCCTGAAGACCAAGTCTGATGACATTTGTTAAAAATATTTGGGGGACATTTAAGGAATATTCAGCACCCAGATCATAGCAGTTATAGTTCTGAACAAAATTTAAAACTAAATGAGGCACATCTATCTAAGGTGAAGTAACATATAATTGGATACAAATTTAACCTTGATTTCATTGTATAATATATAGCTACTAGTTCATATTAATATAACTAATGCTTTAAACATACATTTATAGTGTTAAATACTTCTACCTAAGATTTCAAGTGCTATGTCTTTCATAGTTAAAGCTACTAGAGATCATTTTTATCCCAAGGTAAGGTGGAACTTCAAATAATATATTAATATTATAATATTTCAAACTTTAAGCATTAAAATGTCATATAATGAATTTTGTAGTTAAATATAATTTGATGTATTTTAATCTATTCAATTGCAATGAATAATTCTGGTACTTTGTTTCAACTTCTTAAAAAGTGAATTTTTCACAATGATCTCTTAAGGAATTATCTATCAACACAATTAGAAATTAATATAGATTATTAATGGCTTAATCAAAAGGACTGTAAATTGATATGGAACTTTATTGCAACTTCACTGTGTTTCTAATCAGTTATATTTTATTTACCATTGTCTTCACCCATCCCATCTTGCATTGAATATAGAGTTACATAAGAAGTTCATGTGAATTAGGACAACTTTAAGAAGTTTTAAGTATATGTGATTGATAAAATAACATAAAGGAATATATACGGCAACTGTTTTACAAGCCAATCTAATCTTACCCTTTCAAACAAATATTAAGACTATCTTTGCTCTATTTCTTGCAATCAAACAAGGCTGCGTGTGTGTGTGTGTGTGTGTGTGTGTGTATAGTCCAGAATGTGTCAATGAGGGAAACATAGATGTTGCTTCATAAAAATCTCTTGCAATTCTTTTTTTTTTTTTTTTGTAGTGCTGGGGATTGAACCCAGGTCCTTGGGCATGTGAGGCAAGCCCTCTACCATCTGAGCTATATCCCCAGCACTTGAAATTCTTAATATTGCTCTTAATTGGTTCCTGTGAATACTATGATTTGGATTATTTAGAAATGTTCTTATTAATCACATTTATTTTAATATTAAAAGAAAAATTATATCCATTATATTTTAATATACATTATGATACATTATGCTTTTATTAGTGAATTACATAAATATTAGTCATTCCTCACAAATAAAAGAATGAAAATATTTTAAAATTAAAAAAATATATATTTATGCAGTAACAACAGAATCTCATCGTAGTTCTTTTCTTCTGTATTTCAAAGCCCTTTATGTACCAGGCTTTCCATTGGTGCTCTTATCAAAAGGATTTTAAGTTTGAAAATCTTTCTGTAAATATTTGATCTTTTAGGAATATTTGTTGGAAAAGTAATGGCGAAGTTATTTTATTTGTAGTAAATACCTTCTGTTATCTCAAACTTCTGGAGTTATATATAAAAACATCACCATAGTAACTATCAGGGAATTTATTAAATAGAAGTTAAATTTTAAGTTTGACCAATGAATTTATAAATTTGCCTTCAGTCTTATTTATAGAGGCTTAGTCAGATTAGCTTTCAAAGCATAAAGGCCAAATCTCATGTTAGCTGTATTCTCTTTGCATATCAACCTGAACCATGGAAATATGTGAAACTAATCTTTACATTTAACTTACCGAGCCAAATGACAGTTTTCTGTCATTGAAAAATGGAATAAAAATGATACTTCCCCAAATACACGCACATTCTCTCATTACCGTGTGCACAGCATCATGATTCTGTAGTGAGAGAGAAATCTCACTAGCGTATCCTAAGAGGAAAATTTTACATAACTAGGATTTAATGACAAAGAAATCTGGGAAAGTCATATATAAACAAGATTACATGTGGAACAAATGAAAAAAGAATGGCATCTAAGACATTTTATAATTATATATATTTTATAGACACATGTTTACTTTTTAAAAGATTAAATTATGTAAGATATTTATTTCTACCATGTAAATTGGGACACATAATTATAATTAATATATATACACATATATATATACATACATTACATACATGTACATACATGGTATGTGTGTATGTGTGTGTGTGTATGTGTGTATATATATATATATATATTCATTGATCCTGGGAATAGATCCCAGAGCCTTATGCATGCTAAGCACATGCTCTGCCCATTAGTGACACCTCTAGTCCCTACCTATAATTTAGTAATGATAATAACTGCTGGGCACAGTGACACACAAGTACATTTCCAGTTACTAGGGAGGCTGAGACAGGAGTATCAAAAGCTGGAGGCCAGCCTCTGCAACTTAGCAAGATCCTCCACAACTTAGTGAGAACTTGTTTCAAAAAAAGAAAGAAAAGAAAAGAAAAAGAAAAACTTAGTGAGAACTTGTTTCAAAAAAAGAAAGAAACAAGACTGGGGATGTAGCTAAGTGGTATAGAGTCCCTTATTCCAACCCCCAGTACCAAAAAATAATGATAGTTTACATTAATATACTAGCTGAATGATATTGCTACATTACTATACTAGTTCATTTGAATATAATTACAACAGTGAATTTTCTTATTAATTCTCATACTATAATTTTAAAAGTTTAATTGTAATTACATTTGCATAAGTAATTAAAAAATATATTTGAATCTGAAGTCTCTAACCTAGTAGTCATGTTTTTGTTATGCCATAATGCCTAAAAATTTTTTTTACTCTATTTTCCCACCCTTTCTGGGAAAAAACCCAGATTGAAATATTTCAGGTGTAACGTGGAATCTCATGTCTATTTTACTTTTACATTATTTTCTCTTATTTGATCTAATTTGTCAGGAAAACAATTCTATGAAGGAATATTAACAATAAAATGGCTGGGGTAATTTATATTAATGACATTTAAGTTATATTTTCAGGAAATTGCCATACTTTTCTTTCAATAGAAATGATTCTCTATTGAATAGACAAAGTTTGGCTATAATGTTACACTTATTTAAAAATGAAAAAAAAAATCAATAAATTAAGTCTGAACCAGTGTTTTCCCTGCAAAGGACCTTTAATTCTGTGACTGTCATTTACCTGAATAGCTCAGAGTCCCATTCACTCTAATCTCTTCATATTTAAAAATGAATAACTATTCAGGAAAATGGAAAACTGCAACTGCTGACAAATCAACAATTAATATATTAATGATATGAACTGAGAGCTGTAATGACTTTAAGCTGTTACTATGTTTATAAGGCAATCAATGAAATTAAATTTCACAAATATTTTTGTCTTAAATAATCAAACTAGTTATTTAAAAAATACAAGTGGATTTCTACTCACAGGAAACTACATAAGTGTACAATATTATATTTAATTTTGTTTTGCCCAAAGAGATTTGGACAGATTGTTAATATCTTATGAACATATTACATAGAATAAAAATATAATTTCAGACTGCAGAAAGTGGAAATGGGGACAGAAATCTTATTAACCTTGGATAAATACTAAAGGTGAATAGCAGATTTATTTCAGCAAGCTCTGCCAAATAGAGAAAAGGAAAATGAATAAGAAATCCCAGCCATCTTTCCTTAATATTCTGCCTTTAATTAGCTATGGAAAGTTAATAACTCATTGAATATTTCTGCATTACACATCTAGCACCTGGGAAATAAAGGGGTGATATTGGATGTATGGTTCTCCATAGGGACAACTTTCCATCCCCAGGAAACATTTGAGAGTGACTAAAGCCATTTTAGTATCACAACTGTGGGAAGGAAGTTGAGGTTGGTGACACTAGTATTTAGTAGCAAAATGTTACTAAATGTGATAAAAGATCTATAATGCACAAAACCACCTCGCACAACACGGAACTAACAGGTAAAAATGGCAATAGTTTAAAAAATAAGAGGCCCTGGAATGGGAAGATTTCATGGTTAGCAGATCTGTCATTTTCAGCTGAAGTCCTAAGAGCAAATTGCTAAACATAAGATACAATGAAGAGCTGTTATATTCCCCTATTGACAAAGTTTTTTCAAACAAAATTTTGATGACTTACTAATTTTGAGTTCAGTTTCACCAGAACTGTCTTTAAAATAGCTTCAAATGAGTGGCTTCCTTTATGAAATGACTATGTTAAAGCTAATTTTTCATTTTTCAGTACAAAGCATTATCTCTTTAATATTTATGACATTTATTTATCTATTCTTACTATAATAAATATAACTTGCATTGCTATGGAATTATAATATGACCATTATAGATGTTAAGATATTATATATATATATATATGTATATATATATGTATATCTTTAAATTCCACTTAAAAGTGTATTCGAAAACAGAAATAATGTGTGTTTTTTATACAAAAACATGCACACAAATAACACTTATATTGTTATATTAGGTAATCAGCAATTTAGAACCATAGAATTTACACATACACACACACACACATATATAGCAAATATTTGTAAGGATATATGAATCTATCATTAGTCCTTTTAGTAATAATATGTACATATTTTATTTCACTCTTTTATTTCTGTCTGCCCCCAAAATATGTGGATTTATAATCTCCAGTTTTATTCAAATTATATTTGAATAGTTTTATTTCTTTGAATAGTTTTATCCAAGTTATATTTGTATGTGTCTTTTCAAACTTCTTACAACAATAATTTTACTAGATGGAAATATGGACAGTTGCTATTTAGATTAAAAAAACCCTAAATTTTAAATGGTGCTAAGATCATTGGAGAAAAGGGGAAAACATATAATTTCTTAATAAATGTTCAGAATAAAGCATAATTTTTATAATTCAAGAATGCTAGAATGTGAGTACATGAAATGGCTCACATTAGGAAATAAACATACAACACAGCCGGGCGTGGTGGCGCAAGCCTGTAATCCCAGCGCATTTAGGGAGGCTGAGACAGGTTCGAAGGCAGCCTCAGCAACAGCCAAGCACTGAACAACTCAGTGAGACCCTGTCTCTACATAAAACACAAAATAGGGCTGGGGATGTGGCTCAGTGGTGGAGTGCCCCTGAGTTCAATCTCCAGTATCAAAAACAAAAAACAAACAACAAAGAGAAAAACAACACTCACATAAATTATTACATTTGGTATTGTTAGTATTTAACAAGCCCTGAGTAATCATTACTAATTTATTCATCTCTGACAAAGTACAATTGTTTATTTAAATGAAAGAACAAAATAAATAACTAGCCTGGCTCATTTTCAAGGGTTACTGACTAAAGGAGTTTAGGACTAGCTTTAATAATCTTTGATCAGAATCCATATTTTATAAAAGACAAATTGAAAATTTATACAATAAAAAAAATCAGCTCTGCACATTAAAATATTTAGAAATAGGCAGAATTATAGTTCACATAAAGAATGTGAAGTGGTATAAAGTAGTGTTATATACAGAAGAAAATAATACAATGCAGTTCAGTATTATTATTTTAATGACAGTTGTTAATGTACTCTCTTCAAAGCAGAAATATTATAATATCATCTCTGGTAATGAGAGGGCAATTTTAAACACCATTTCAGAATATTAACTCTGTATGGCGTATGAGACTACACACACATCACAATGATTAATATTATCTACAAAAACTTTATTAAGGGGAGATTTTAATGAAACTAAACTACATGAAAGTCCCATTATAACTATTGTTCTAGGAGCTAAAATAAAAACTTATTTTTATTTCATTCCTAATTTATAGAGGTAATGCTAAGAAATTTAATAACTACTCGATATGAACTTTCCTCTTTTTAAATACTCTTCTAGAAGGAAAAATTAATATTTAATTAAAATTCAGCACCATGTTGTGAATCTTGTATTTTGTTGATTTTGTAGACTGTGTTGGGAAGTCATTTGGTGACTCGTATGGAGGGTACTATTGGGGTACTAAGAAGAGAGGGTGTTTGTTTGTCCTTAAATTTTCCATACTACTGCAATCAAGATCGCATCTCTTGTAACTATATGTATACTAAATTTTTGAAGAATATTTTGACTAATCAGAGGGATTTGTATCACAACAGCAAGTACAGAAGTGGTAGAAATTTTAGAATTAGTGTAATGATGTATCCTGCTGTTATACTGACCTCCTGGGAAATTTTATCTATCTATCTATCTATCTATCTATCTATCTATCTATCTATCTATCTATCTATCTTTCTATTTATTTATTATACTGAGGATTGAACCCAGAGACACTTTACCACTGAAACACATCCCCAGTCCTTTTTATTTTTCTGAGGCAAAGTCTCACTAAGTTCCTGAAGCTGCTCTCTAACTTGAAATCCTCCTGCCTCAGCTGCCTAGTTGCTAGATGACAGGCATACACCACTGTGCCTGGAACTCTTGGCAATTTAAAACAAGAATTAAAAGCTAAAATTAAAATGCAAGCCATTAAATTATATGAGTAATTTCAGAATCACAAGGGGCATTTGAAATACTAATGAAGTGTTTTCCACCTTAAGCAATATGGCCAAGGTGGAATTAAGAAAACACTTTAATGTAGAGCATACCTGTATCTATTCATTTGTCACGTTTTCCGTTAGATGTAAAACTGGTTTGTCATTGTGGTACAGTTGAGTAACACAATATAAGGTTAGTGAAGTTAGACATCTGAAGAAAAAATACTCAAAGAAACCTGTTTAGTCTTTTCACTGGACAAACACTGCATTTAGAAAGTTGTATATATGATTGACAGGAAAACATTTGTTATCAAGGGAACATAAAATAAAAACAAAAACTAAGCCAAAATTACATATAGAATAGCACTGTGCACATCCTCTGTAAAATTATGTTATAGTCATTCCCCAAATGAGAAGTACTATAATTGCTTTTCTAAAATATTATTTTAGTTGTAGATGGACACAATATCTTTATTTTATTTATTTACTTTCATGTGGCGCTGAAGATCTAATGCAGTGCCTCCTGTATGGAAGGCAAATGCTTTACCACTGAGCTATAATCCCAGTCCACATTGTAATTTTTAATATATGTAAGTTTAAGTAAAATATGATTTTTTTTTCTGGAAATGCCTTTGCAATTTTAATACAAACTTTTTTTTTCTGGGATGTTAAACATCTGTGAAAATTCACATTCTAGATTATTTGATTTTAAATACATTTTCTTCTTTTATTTTCAAAGCTTATGCGGCAAAGATTATTAAATATGAGTGTTCAAATATAAAATTAATTGAAGATTGTGGATTAAGTATTTCATATTGTAGACTTCTAATGAGAGAATGCTCCTGAGAGCAATGTTGGATAAGACCCAGCACTGCTACCTGTTGAATTATGGAGCAATTCTGGCTACCATGTGCCACACTGTTGCCATCAGCTCTCTCAGAATGAACTTTGGGCTTACATCATCATTTAGGGGGTATTCCTGAAGAGTACCGAGATCATCAGGTGATGGTTTTGAAAGACAAAGTAAATCCCTTTCTAGCAAGGCACAGTGGCACACACCTGTAATCCCAGTGAATGGAGAGACTGAGTAGGAAGGTTTTGTATTGGAGGCCAGTCTCAACAATTTAGGAAGACCCTCAGAGCACAATAGTGAGTATTTTGCTCAAAATAAAAAGAACTAGGGATGTAGCTCAGTACCAGAACACTCCTGGGTTCATTTCCCAGTGCAGTAAATAAATAAATAACCCTTTCTATTGAGATAGCACTCTTGGAATGAAGTGGGGAAAAAAAAAGACATGGGAAGGCTAACCTTCATTAGACCCAGGCACCATGATGACTGCCTGTAATTGCAGTGACTCAGGAGGCTGAGGTAGGAGTATCACAAATTTTGGGCCATCCTTTGCAACTTAGAAATTATTTCAAAATAAAACATAGAAAGTGTTGGGGATGTAGCTCAGTGGTAGAATGACCCTGGTTTCAATCCCCAGTCCAAGCGGGAAAAAAAATCTTCATCTAAAGGTAAAATCAAACATAATATTTTAACTCACACAAACAATTACATTTTTTAGAAGTGCACTGTTAAGTGCAACCTTGTGTCAGAGCTAATGAACTCACTATACTCGCAGTTTTGTAAATTAAAAGATGTGGATAAAATTTCAAGGTTTGAAAACACTCAGCTTGCATCAAAGTTGAAGATGGCAGAGTGATGACTTAATAATTATCCTTGGTTTGAAGCATAAATCATTCAGGGATTGGTGCCCAGCTGTTTGTTTACTTTCCCCTCAAGAAAATGGTGTTGAAAATCACTACTAAAAAGATGTTTGGAGAAACAATTTTGTGACAATGATTAAATTTTGAGATCTCTGATCCAGAAGGAAATTAAAGGTATAAAGTTAGATAATGAAATTTCCTGCTGTGTATCACATGCCATCTACTGAATAAATTCACTTGCCACATTTTTTGGGGGAGGGTTGCTTTCTTTTCCTTTATGCCATAAACCTCTACCCACGTCATTTAATATTTTCTGACTTTTGTTGTTGTTGTTCTACAAGTCATTATTCTTATTGTTGCAAATGCAATAAAAGCAAGTAATCTAAAACAAAGAAAGAGATGTCACATTGTTCTTGGAGGTAGCTCCAGATAAGGGCCTGTTGCATGGCTGGGGAAGAATCTGCTGAGCCTTTCAAGGTAGCGGGCTGGTAGAAGCTGTTTTATGCCTCCAAGTTCAAACAAATTGATATCAGTCTCAAACCTGTTTCCTTCATTGATTTCTTTTAAGCTATTTTGAAATATCCCTCCTGTTTATATTGTTCCTTGACATTCAAAATATAATATTCCTAGACATAGGGTTTTATTTTAAAAATACCAACTAACAGGAAAACAATGAGATTCCACTTTTCAAAGAGAGATCATTGCTATATTTCCGGCAAAGAGCCACTCCAATAAAACTTTCAGAAAGTTATAATGACACAATTTTATTAAAACAAATGAAACGAGATATATGAGAGTTACATATCTTCAGGATTCTACAGCCTTTAAGTTAACAATCTGATATATTGAAGAGAAATCTTAAATAACTTAATGGCAAGAAAATGATGTTTCAATTTTAAATCTTTTAAATTAACTTTTTTCAACCATGTGGGCCTATTGGATGATAGTCATCATTATATAAAAGTATCTGCTTCTATATCTTCACATCCTGATAAGTTACTTTCCCTTTGTCATACCACTTGAATTCTAGTAACCTCCTAATAGCCAATGGAAAACCTCTTTTTTTAAAATGTTCTTTGATTTTTTTGTTGAATTTGCTCACACTGACTATTTCTGCCTGGAAATTGCTTTGTTGTGATACCAAGTAGATTTTCCTAAGAGTATGCTCTACTTTGAACCAGACTTTGAGCACACCTAGCCCTCTCCCACCCTGTATTATGACTAGAGGATACTGCTTCCATTCCTTCTTGTCATTCTTTTACTATCCTTTATCCATGCTCCACCTCAGCCTATTTCCTGTCTTCAGTTCTTCTTTCCTTCTTTACCTCTAGTTGAATTTCATTTATATTTCAGTTTCCACATTAAATAGTTTATTTTCTTTGGATTACCTTTGTACACAAACGTATAAGCACATACACACGCTGCCTCTTTGTGTGTAAATAGTTGATTCTTGATTTAAATTCTGCTTGTACTCTTACTTAGCAATTAATGTATTCATAATATGTGTATGAATGTATGTATGTTTAAATGTATGTATATGTACATATTATGTGAATTTAATGTATGTGTTATACTTTCATATATAGTATAAGAATGAATATTTATGCATGTGTTATAGTGAGCTATGCAGAATCTACTTCTGCCACACAATTACTGTTTCCTTAGAGATAAGGAATGTGTCTTAACCACCTTATAAAAAGTTTATATCTACTGCTAGCATATTTGTTTAATTAGTATTTAAATAACCAAAATAACATAACATGTGGAATAGCCTAATAGAAGTAAGCTATTTAAGTCTGTAATATGTAAGAAATGCTGCTTGCTTCCAACCAAATGCCACTAATTTTGATATTCAGTTTAGAAATGGGAGGTGAGAACTTCAGTCAGGAGTGACTCTGGATTTATGTCATCATTGCAAATGGCTCTCTGTGTGCCATATATTTTTGTGTGTCTGCCTTTTTCTGCCTCTTCCCTATCTTTTCTCTCTCCTTATCCCTCTCTGTATTTCCTTATCTTTCTTAAACTGAGTTCTAGTAATCAGGTTCTAATTAAGAATATACTAACCATGTCTACTATGGTATGCTAATTTTGAGTCATAAAGTGTGTTAATAGTAAAGCCATAATACTTGCCTAAAAATTCTCCAAGGTAAGATTAAATAGTTTATGGGGCTTCATTTCCCTCCCAATTGCCATGAAATTTTCCCCTCATGGGTATGCTCATTACGAAGGAGTGTGTCTATTTATGTGCCCTGTACCATTCTTTCTCCCTTTGTTCTCTAGCTGGATGCCTGAGTGTTCATCACTGATGTGTTTTTTTAAAAATGCCATTTAGGCTGAACACATGAGAAAAGAAAGTTCTAACTCCTGACTGGGCAATGAAAATGCATTCTCCAAATAAGTTAAAGGCAAACACCATGATATGTTCTGAGCAGCATTATGAATTATTCCCATGTCTACCAGCACTGAGGGCTTTTCTTATGTGGTAATTTCCTTCTTTTGTCTTGATCACTGAGGCAGCACTTGTGTATCAAGAGAAATTTGAATAGAGTTCCAGTCCCACAACTGCCTCCTGTTATTTGTGCATCTGATTCTTTCTTTCAAACTAACTGCCATCTATTCCTTGAGCTAAAGCTAGCAATATTACTGCCTGTGTCTAAACAATGGAAAAACTTTTTCAACTCTTAAGCAAACCAGTAAACTCTTATAATCTGTGGTTTTATTCTGGTGCCATCTGATCATGAGTTTAAATGTCATCAATAATATTTTTATCATCATCAATAATATTTTAAATTAACATCTGTAACAATTTGGGGAAATATGCATTATACAATAACATCTGTGTCCTTTTTTTAAATACAGTTACTGAAATATAAGGTGAAAATGTTGTTGTTTTACACTGAAAATTTTTGCTGTTTTTTTTCCTCTAGACCTCTATTTGATTTTGTTCTATTGTTCATTTGTCTTAGTATAGATTTATGAATCAATAAGAAATGTGAAAAATTCATTCAATGTTCAATATATAAAACAGATATGGATTTCTTACCAAGTCAAAAATCTACATTATTTCCAGGAATTTACTACCATCTGTAATGTCTAGGGAACTAAAATAGATGGTATATGTTTTATAATTTCAGTAAAGTTTTACAAATATGTAATATTAATATTTCTAATACTTTAAAAGCAATAAAAATATTTTTAAGATAACCTTTTATCATTTTCCACCATATCAATTTGCTAATATATTAGAAATAAATAGTAATTTTTTCTTCCATGATAATGGCCTATTTTTAAACTTTAGTTTAATGTTTATTAATTTGGGTTACTTATGGATTCCATTACTTCTAAAATCATCAAATTAATTTTATCAGAAAACTGTAAAATTATATGGTTGAAAACAATACACGTGGTAATGTGAATTATAATTTTGTTGGAAATTGTATAATATATCTCAAAGAAAAAATTATAGCATCTTATTACACATTTTGTGCTTAATAAGAGTTCTGTCTGTTCTCCCACATTTCCACTTTGATGTCAAGTAATGTCATGAAAAAGATTCCTACCAAAGGGGCCATAGGCAAGCAGGATAAATTTCAAATCTAGGAAAAGTATAGCAGAGACAACATGAAATCTAGCAATTTCTTGTACTGGGATAGTGACCAAGGAAGTAAAGTGTTGCAGATGGTAGAACCTCTATCAACCTGAAGCAGAATCTCCTCCTGCCAGGAACAGACATAAACATGTCAGCCAGGAAGGCTGTGTTGTATTTTTACCCAAGTAAACTTTGCCCACCTTGATTTATGCAATTACAAATCATGGAGCAATCTTTTTTCTCCCCTCGTTCTTGTCAGGTTCTGTCCTAATTTATACAACTACAAATCATGCATTATTCCTTTTTCGCTCTTCAGTCCTGTCAAGCATATTTTCTAAGTCTATTCTGAACCTGTCACTTTCTCTTAACCTACACCATGGTCACCATAATCTAAACCATCATAATTTCTCACCTGTTTTCTGTAATAGTTAATTATCTGAATCCACATACATGCTTTCAAACATACACTATAGCCACAGTTTAACCTAAAGAATGAAAATCTGTTTCTTGTTTAAATGTTTAATGAAAATTTGTTTCCTGTTTAAAATATTCACTATTTGCCTATTTTAATTAAAATAATGCAAAGTCATGAACATAGAAGGTTCTTCATGAACTTGCCTTTCTCTCCAGCCTTATCTTCCTTAAACCTTCTTAGTTCTCACTTTAGTCCAACAACAATTTATTGATATTATTATTCCTTGAATACAACAAGATCCTTCTTCAATCAGAGAATGTTATCTCCCAAATTGACTTTTCCTGGTGGATGTTCAACACTCTCACACCCAGAATGCTCTCGATCCTTACACAATATACCATAAATTAAATGTCCACGATGTTTTTTAATGTGAATCTTTATTTCTAATCTCTCTTTTCAGACAGCAACAAGAGAAACAACATGGATTGGTGCCAAAGTAACTTGTTTTCATTGAATTGAACAAGAGTGGGAGCAAGTAACAAGGTCACTCTTCACACATATATCAGAATCCCTTTCCTGATGTCATTCTTTGTTATTTCACATTTCTCAACCTTTCACTCTTCAAATTTCCCCATGAGATCAAAATAACACAACCCATGGAGTCCTGTTCCTAATTACGATTTATTCACTTCACTATATGTTTTCTCACTCTTATACCTTACATAAAGTGGAGATCCTGTTGACAGTGTCCCTGGAATTAAAGTGAGCCCAAGACAGCTTGACAAAGGTCTCTGAGCTCCAGATTCATTATGTATTCCTGAGTACTCTTACTCCTATAGTTAAAAGAATGTAAACCATTCCGTAGTTCTAGACACTCTTTGGTCCTCTCTCATTCCCCTATCCTTCTTTCTTTCTCCAACTCTTAGTTTTGTTTTTCTATCTTGCCTCTTTAGTCTAAATCACTGGAGTGCTTTTATGGAACTCTAGATACTGAAATAAGACCTCCTGAGTATACTCGTTTAGCTTCTTTGATTATATCCCCCTACTCATAAGATGTATATAAAGTTTCCTTTTTCTGGAATAAACTTTATCCGGAAATTTTTTTTAACCTGTTTATGTACTACTCATTCTTCAGATCTAACCTGAAGTGTCTCTTTGTGTTAGAAAATTCTGAATGCTGTCTAGGTTAGGTCCAGCAATTACATACTCTCTCCTACTTCGTGTTCTTATCACTTCACATTCTTATGATTATTTAAAATGTAATTACGTGTATATTTTTTGAAAAATTCTTGTATCTGCCAGCAAGTGAACAGGTACATAAAAGCTAGCATTATACTTTCTCATTGGTGAAATACCTCCAGTTACAAGCAGATACAGTGCTCTGATGAGCATATGGTAGGTACATAAAAGCATGTGATAAATCATTGCATTATTTCATATTAAAATATTTTGAAAATGATATATTCATGACAATAATACCAAGAATAATTCTATCAATTTTAATCATCCTAATAGTAGCTAAGTTTGCTCATCATATATCATAATATATGAAAATTATTTTTTATAATTATGTGGTTTGGCTATTCACATAATTTTGCTTATCATAGAAAACATATTTACATATTACAGCTTTCACTTTTCATCATTAATTGAAAAAATTTTCTAAAATTTGCATATTTGCCTAACTTAATAAAGGTATGAATATTTATTGTGATAATGTTCAAGTGTTCAGGTAAAAAGTACTCAATTTAATTGATAATATGGGTTTTAGTTAAGTTAGAAGTTCAGATCAAAACATACTACATGACCTAATTTTATGTATTTATAATTATTAATAAATTATCCAGTGAATGAATATGATAAATATGCAAATTTACTACAATCTAATGATTTTGATTTTTAATATTTCACATCAAATAACTCTTAGGAAACTATACCTTTTAATACTAAGCTTTAAAATTTCTTATTTAGTGCATATTTTTATTGGAAATAGAGGATTAAAATAATAGTAATAATCACAACACTTATCAGCAGGCAAAGAAAAGGTGATTGACATGCTATTTCATGTAACTCTCATGATCATGTAAAGAGGCAAAATACTACCATCCTTATTTAGATAAAAGAACTATAATTATAATCAGGAATCCAATTTTCAATAAAGAGTTTGACTGAAATGCTTGAGGTCTTTCCATGATGCACTACAAATTCATAGTGTTAAACACAACAAAAAATTTTTTTAAAAAAGTATGTATAATTAACCTTGAAATTTTCCTATGGAGGTGGTAGAAATAAAACTAAAAATAATTGATTTTATTAAAATTCCTTCCCAGTTGTCATTAAACACTTATTCCATGATTATAGTTAAAATTTATAAATGTAACATTAGCTTTACCCTCTGTGACTCATTTAGGCAGCACCCTTTTCTAACACAAAGAACAGCATTATGTACAACAGCATTAAAACTGAGTCTTAATTCTGCCTCCTGTTTCTAGTAACTCCATAGAACAGTCAACTTTGAAGATATTATATAAATATGTTATAATGAAACATTACCCCAAAGTGTGCTAGAAGAGATCATGAGTTATTTGAATAGTCTAGTGAATCCTTTGTTTCTGCTCTTGATTTTTAATACACAACCACAAAATTTCTACCTTTTCCAGAAATCCACAGTAAAATGGTTAGAGATCATCATCTACCCTTTGACATGCCATTTTAAAATAGTAAATCCCTATTCCTTTATTTTCACCTATTGAAGTAGTATAGGATATTTGTTAAACACAAACAGAAAAATGATCTGTACTCGTCAGAAACAAAAATATTTATCTCATGAATAATTTGTGAATTTTTCTCTACAATATATTATTGTCTCTCTGTCTCCTCTTCATCTTTTTCTTTCTGTTCCTCCACATGAATTTGATAATAAGAGTTCAAATCTAGCTCCTTAGGCATATGGTTTTCAAGGCTACTAAATACTAAAATCACTTCAGAGCTAGTGAATACATGAAGGCTAATACCCCACCTCAGAATACTTAAGTTATAACCAGATGAAGCCATGGGTTATTCTAGTTTGAAAAGTTCTTTGTGTGCTTCTAATTTGCATACTTTTTTTTCAAAATAACTAATATGACTTGAATAATCACAATTTTCTTGAGTTTTCCCCCCAAAATTTGTTTTAAGTCATTCATTTTCAAATTTAGTAGGCATCAAAATCACCTTATGGGCTTGTAAAAGCACAAATTTATGGGCTTCACTGATCTATTTTCTGGTTTGGTAGGTTGATATAGGGACTTGAGAACTTGCATTTCTAACAAATTCCTGGGAAGCGCTAATGCTGAAAATCCCCACAACATGCTGCTCTGAGGATACGTTTTAGGACACATGATATTTTGGATAGACTAAATTCAACTCCGGAAGACACATGGGCCAGTCTCACCTTATGAACATAATATGAAAAGGATGTTTCCTTAGATGGAAAATTAAGTGCTCTATTAAATGAAGGAGAGAATAGATGGCAGAAAGCAAGACGAATATCTCCTAAAATTGCATCTGGCAAATCTGATTCTGTTTCCTCTCACTAAGCACAATGTTAGAATGTCATGCTTTATAGCTTTATTCTTTTGTGAAGAATATGCCAAGGTTTTCTATCTTAAAAATTCAAACTTTGTTGCACACTTTGACCAGAATACATTTCTGAATTATGCTATTAAAATTCCACTTATCTGTTGGCTAGGATATGGAGCAATAGGAACTTTCTTCCATTCATTGGTGGCAATGCAAAATGGCATTGCTACTTGGGAAGGCAATTCAGCAGTTTCTTACAAAAACTAAACATATTTTTTCCATATGATCCAGAAAATGTCCTCCTTGGTATTTACCCTAAGGAGCATAAAATTTATGTTCACATAAAAACCTACATATGAATATTTATACACATATTCATAATTGCCAAAACAAAAGCCACCAAAATTCATTCCATAGGTGAATCTAGAAATAGTTTGTTTCATTCACAAAATGAAATATTATTCATTGATGAAAAAATGCACAGCTAAAACATAAAAAGATATAGAAGAACTTTAATCCCATGTGATTGACTTAAATACACTGATGTGAAAAACTACATTCTGTATAATTTCAACCTGAAAACTGGAAACAGCGTAGAAACAGTAAGAAAAAATCAGTAGTTTGTGTTAAGAAAAATTTCGTAAAGGAAATTCCATATATTTCCCAAGACATTATTTCTCAATTCTACCCAGAGACATCAGAGAAACCAAATAGAGCTTATTTTTACCTTTATTATGTACATTTTATTAATAAATTAAGAATTTATTTTAAAATAGTCCTAAATTCAAACTGACTTTTTAAGGCTAGTTACTCAAAACACAATTATGTAATTTCAACTATTATAGCATTGTTCCATTTTAAAATATTATTACCTTTTGTTTCTTTTTTAAGGAATAAAGATGAAAATATATTTAAAATGAGAAAAAATAGAAACTGATAAATAGCATAAGATGATGCAATTCAAAAGGAGCATAATATTTTCAATTAACTACTTGCCCTATATCTGTAATACTTTTGCCTATATTTTTATCTCAAATGCCAATAATTATATATTACATTCTAATAAAAATATGGAAGAAATTATTGGTCTTCCCTTTATTATGAGTGATAAAAATTTTTATTTTTTATTAATGGTAGTCTAGAAAGCTTTTCTTCATCTTCACATTTTAGCGATAAATTCATGAAAACTATCAGAGTTGTTTTATAATTCAAGATAACATCTACCAAACTCCTTACATACATTACCTGTAAGGTTTAGAAGAATTTTGTGGTGACTGATGTTGGGCTCTGTGCAGTTTTAACCTTACTTCATCTCCACTACTCATATATTTCCAGTGCTAGGCAGATTGTGACACCTCTTCATATTGTGACCCCACTTCTAGCCTTGTACTTTGTGTCCTAAGTTCAGCTTAGTTTTTTTACAGTGGGTACTCTCATTGCTGGAAGCTATTTCATGTGGCATATTAGTAAATACATATAACATAATTTCATCAGTTTCACTCCCTGATATCCAGGGAATAAGCATAAATGTCCATCAAGAGATGAATGGATATAAAAATGTGATATATATACATATATATATATGTATACATATATATATATATGTATATATATATACACACACACACACACACACAATGGAGTTTTATTTGGCCATAAAAAATGAATGAGATTATTTCACCTAAGAAAATGGATCCAACTGGAAAGTATCAGGTTAAACAAAATAAGCCAGATTCATAGCCAGGCACAGGAGTGCATACCTGTAATCCCAATGACTGAGTAGGCTGAGTCAGAAGAACTGCAAATTTGAAGTCAGCATCAGCAATAGTGATACCCTCAGCAACTTAGCAATAACCTGTCTCAATATGAAATATAAAAAAGACTGTGGGGTGTGCTCAATGGTATGTCCCCCTGTATCAATCCTCAGTACCAAAAAAAAAAACAAACAAAAAATGCCAGACTAATATGAGTGTCACATATTTTCTCTCATATGTGGAAACCATGATCAGGTTTCCCTTTTCTTTGACAAGTGTCTGTTAAGTATTGTGATTATTTTATTTTATAATTATATTAAAATAATATTTTATATAAAAGCAATTAATACTTAGAATATACCAGGTAGTGTTTCATGAACTTTCATGAAGTTGACTCTTTATAGCACAATTATCATCTTCATTTTGCAAATTAGGAATTTGTGTTGTAGAGGAAGTCAACTGTTTTAGTCAGCTTTTTCACTGCAGTGATTAAGAGAACTAACAAGAACAATTATAGAAAAGGAAAAGTTTATTTGGCGGCTCATGGTTTTATTCATAGATAGCAGGCCCAACTCCTTGGTGCTCAAGGTGAGACAGAACATCATGGTAGAAAAGTGTGGTAGAGGGAAGTGGCTCACATGTCGATCTGGCAGCACAGAAAGACTCCAGGCCAAATACAAAATATGTACCCCAAAGGCATGCACCGAATTACCTACCTCCTAGAGCCACACTCTACCTGACTTCAATTTTCACTCAGTTAATCCAACAGGGATTAATTCACTGATTGGGTTAAGGATCTCATAACCCAATCATTTCTTCTCTAAACCTTCTTGCATTGTCTCATATATGAGCTTTTGAAGAACATCTAATATCTAAACCATGGCATCAAATAACTTGACTATAATCATTCAGGTATTAAGCAACATAGCCATGTTATAGAACCACTACATTTTACAGCTTAACTAATAGTAATAGAGGGTTAATAGTCATAGAGCACTTAGAATAGCTCCTTACAAGTGTTAGTTTATTGTTAAATACTATCATTGTGTTCACAATTATTATTTTTGGTATTTATCATGGTATTACCATGTGCTGAGCATTGTGCTAAGAACTTTACATACTGTATGGTCATATATACTTTATTTTATCTTCACACCATTTTATTCTCACAAAGCCATGTGAGATGGGAAACTTGTTTAAGCCAAACAACCAATAAGCAGAGTGGCCTGAAATTGAGTCCATGTTTAGCACCATGGCCAGTTTATTATTTTGTATCATGCACAGAATTTAATAAGTATTTTCTTAAGCAATGATACGCCATCATATATTAAATAAAATTTTATGTATTGATATACTGAATTTGATTACATTGCTTAATTTTACTTATAAGCATTTATTTGCTTTTTCTTTCCATGTGAATTTATTTAATCTTTCTTCATTTGAAGTTCCATAAACAAATATATATATTTTTTATTATGACAGTTCATCTATTTAGAAAAATAAGAAAGAAAAAAATTCATCTAAAATTGAAGTACAATTGTCTTTTCACTTAACTACAGAAGGAATATATGTGTGGTAGACAGACAGCTTTTAAAGCAGTCTACAATTATTGCTGCCTCTTGATATTCCCAACATGGAGTATGTCCCTCCCTTTGGGTCTGGGTTAGATATAGATGCCTACTTTTAATGGATGTAATGCACAAGAAGTAATGGGATGTCTCTTTTGAGAACAGTTTATAATAAGACTATGACTTCAGTCATAGGGTTGCAGTCTGGCCTTCTCTTTCTATAACCTCTCTCAGAAGGAATAGGAAACCACATTGAAAGCAATTCTGTGAGGAGGGAGGAACTGACATATCTCCCCAAAAGCCAGGGAAACTTGAGGGCTGCATACAAGGTTTCAAAGAAGAGGATCTTTCAAAGCCTGAATCAGTCAGCACTATTACAGTGGATCATTCCATAGTTAAGCCTTGAGCTGCCAAGAGCCAACAGATTGACTCCTATTTCATGACAGACCTTGAGCCAGAGGAACATAATTCTACTGTGCCCAGAAGCTGTGTGACAAACAGACTTTAATCATTTATATGTTTTGCTATGTGATATAAGTAAAACTTATATGGGAAGCCACAGCATAAACTTCATTAAATAGGTATGTATGCAGCTAGAACTGAAAAGTAGTAAAGGTCCGTTTCACTGACTTTTGGGCAAGACTTGATTTTTAGGTAATATCCCATAAACACAGATAATAAAAAGTGGTGAACAACACACATCTCCCCAAAAAAATGAAAGAGAGGAGTCTACATTATAAATTGTAGGTTTTGATGTTCAATGCTGCTTTTCTCACAAGGTCATTTCTTTGTAGCATATTCCAAGATTAAATAACAAGAAGATAGTTAACGAGCTTATTGATAATTCTCCTGAGAAGCGTTAAATATGTCAGCTGTTTTATAATAAAAATACAGAATGCACGACATTTCCTTCTTTTTTATTTACAAATGTAGAAATACTTATTAAGTAATTTTGCCATTAAATTGATATGGATGAAAGAGCATTGTTAACTATCCACTAACTATTTATTAGGATGACGAGATTTTTGTTTCAGTAGTTCTAATAGGACACAGTCACTAATTAGGGAAATGATAGTTTTTCAAGAACACGATTAGAGTGATGAGCTCTCAGAAGAGATATAATCTAGAGAACAGAAGCAACTTAAATTTTACGCAGATTCACAAAGGCCTGGAAGTTCAAAATGCAATAACATATGAATGTTAGAGTAGAGATCACTGTAGCCGAAACTGGTGTTTTGGATACTAAGATATAAGTAGTTATTATATATTTAAAAATGATTTTTGCTCCCATACATCTGATAAAAACACTGAGACTGGTTAGATATATAATTGTAGAGCTCCTTTTTGTTTTGAACAGTTAATATATGCAGTTAATATCAAAGATGGAGAAAATAAAAAGCATTTTCTACCTTCATGTGAACATGGAGAACCTTTTGTAAAAGGTTATCAGTTAATCTTTTCCAGAGTAATGTTCTGTGGAACAACAACAAGCTTTGAAGATTATCAAGTGTCATAATTGAAGGAGCTCACAGAGAGCTGCAAGAGGGAAGAGACACCTTTAGCTACTCACTAGTGCATCCCCACATTAAGGATATATCTGACTGTGCTGGCTTTTACTAGCAAATTACTAATAGATGGATAGATAGACTTCAAACAATGTAAGACACAAAAATTATCAGCTGCATGCATAAATTGCTGTCAAATGTAATCTTGCTTCAAAGAATGATTTTTTTTTCACTAAAAGCTATTTTAACTTTGTAGTTAATACTGAAGAGTGAATTTGTATGAATTTATTAAAGATTATCTACATACACTTTGGCTACTTTTAATATTTTGAAAAATTTCCATTTGAAGAACAAATTAATAGTTTTAAATGCCAAGAAAATAAATAAAACACCATGTAAATTGCTCTATTTTGAATCAGAGGGAGTCTCTGAAATTCAGAGAAAATCTGAGTGACTATATTTAAATGCCAAAGTGCTATAGTAAATTTTAAGGAACAATCTGGTCAAAAACCATGTACATTTTATTTATGTTTGACTAGAATTAAATTTGATTTTCATTATATATTACAAAATTATTTTTGTCTTAGAGGTGATATGAAAGGTCTTCCTCCTTATTGTTAGGATATAAAAAAGTGGAAAGATCAGTAGTACTCCTAGTGTAACACATTTTTAAAAACTGAATGATCTGCACAATCAAAACTTTAATTGAACTCACCAGACTGCTGAGGTCATAGGTCCAGCAACACAGCAAAATCAAATGAAATATAGATGCCTCTAAGGAGAGATGTGACACAGTCTCTGATTTCCTCTCGTGGGTGGAACATAGGTGGAAAATAGGGACAGCACACAAAAGGGCAAGACACTTCCACCAACATTTTTATTGAATTGCTAAAGGTTGAATGTGAGCTAGCATAAAGAATGAAAAAAATCCCTGGGAACCCAGACACAAGGGGAATTTGTATTCATTTGTAGGTTCATTTCTATGGACTGGGGAATATACACGTCAGGCAGGAAACATCAATAACACAATAAGTCATCTTTCCCTCAGTCCCTAACCCTCAAAAATCAGAGACTTCTTATGTCCCTTGATCCTGACTCAATCCTAACTCCTTACCTCCATCTCACTCTCTCTTCTTCAATCTTAATGGCAACTGGGGCCTCTCATAGTCTTGCTGCCCACATCTCAACCCTCAAGTCACTTTAGAAGTCTAGGGGTTGAGATGATTAGTGTTGACACCAACATGATCTAAGACCTTCTTTATGTTGCTGAAGGCTAATGTCTGTGCAGCTTTTGTTCCAGATGCAAACTACTCAATCATAAAGTTTGGCAAACCAAGTGTCTATGGCCCTGCTGCCAAGTGTGAAACACTTTTAGTATAACCATTCCTTTTTTATTTTAACTTTTAATTTTTTCTCTGTGGTGCAGGAGGATGAACCCATGGTCTCATACATACTAGACAAGGGTTCTGCCACTGAGCTGCATCCCATTAATTTTGTTAGAGTGTCATGGTCTTAGGTTTCTGCTATACAGGAGACCCAAAAAAACACCTATTCTTTCTTGGTATTTAAAAAAATCCTTCTAGTCTCTTCTAAGGAACACTGACATACTATCTCAAGTGAATTTAGAATTTTACAAAATGGGGGATAAAAAATAATTTTAGGCTACTTCTGGAAACTACAATTCAATGTTGTACACATTATTTTTAACCATCCCACATTATAGCAATCAGAATATATGAACTAAGTAGTCATGTAATTTTTGCATTGATCTGATGCTTACATATAACAGACAGATCAAAATAACTCATCAAAACATAATTTACATATACATTATTACTCAAGTAGGCAGCATAATTTGTTTCAGACTTTTTATGTTTAAATTTTATTTATTTATTTTCATCATCTTTATTTCATGTCTAAATACTTCAGACATAGAAATGAACATCTGCTCTACCACTAGTGCCATGCTGATAGGAGCATTCATTTATTTTTGGAAATATATCTAGGAATTCAATTTTTGGGTCATATGGTGAATTTTACCATTTCATAAAAATAATCCTTTCCCCCCAATTTTTTCTGTTTTGTTTTGTTTTGTAGTGTTGAGGATTGAACCCAGGGCTTTGAGCATGCAAGACATTCTACCAATTGAGCTATATCCCCAGATTCTTTCCCCTAAATTTTAACCTATCTTTATAAATTTTTTTCTGATATATGATAATGTACACATAATAATATATAAATGAATACAAGGTTACAAGCTGATAAGAGGAAGAAGCTCTAACGTTCTATTGTTCTATTGCACAATAAAGTGGCTACAGTTAGCAATATATTGTATATTCAAAATACTCAGAGACAGATGTTTGAATCCTCCAATTACAAAGAAATGATAAATGTATGAGGGGCTGGACATGCTAATTACTTACCTTGATCTTGATTAGTTTACATATATACCAAATCCAAAAACATTTTGCATATTAGCTCTTTCTCAGAAATCCTTTTCCTAAATTATATCCATACTTACCTGAATTAACAGGATTCTCAGTGCATAGACAAAGTGGATGAAGATCTGGACCAAGAAAAGTAGTGGTTTGGTAGTTCAGACATGATGTCTAGAGACAAACTCCCTAGTTCAGATTTTAGCTCTATGGCTTTGAGTTAATTACTTAACCTCTGTACCCTATTTCTGCACAATTATTAAAGGAGACAATAATAGTATATGTGTTAGGGTTATTGCTTACTTTGAGTGATATATCTTCTAGATTCTCCATTTGGAAACATGAATCCAGAGGAGTACTTTCTTCCTTTATTTCTTTATATTTGAGTTTGTATACACATATTTCTCTTTTTATTCATCTAAAACATGCACTAGTGTTATGATCTCCATGCTGCTACCCCAGCCATCAGGTCCAGCATGCTATATTACTTCACTGAACTGTAGATGCCACTGTTCCTTGCTCAATTACTGTGGATTTAGTGACTGAAACTCTCTTTTTACATTAAACTTAAAACATTGACTTATATCACTACTTAGAAACTCATAAAATTATAAATATTATATGTTTCTATATTAATTTGGAAGGTTCCATTATTTATCATTAAAAATAGCTAAATTCCTTTTTAAGTAAAATATTGATCCTGTATGTTTAGTATCTCCATGTTAAAATGTTGAGTCTTTCAGATATCCTAGCCTTCCTTTTGTTTATCATCCTAAGATATTGCCTATTCATGTGGTGGAGGAGAGCATAAAAAATATGTAGTAAGTTGGCATGATGGTGCAGGGAAAAAAATAAACAACAGGGTCTTTGAATGCTATATCAACATCTTCTTGTGGTTTCCAAAGTGATAACCTGAGACTAGTGCTATTGATATCTGCTGATAAAAACTGTGGATTCTTTATCAAGTGCATATCACTCAGTTCAGAAGGACCATGGGAGTTATTATGGGCTCCACTGGCTTCACTTCAGGTCCCACTGAGAGGTTTGGCTATGGCTTCATTTTCCTTCAGCTGGTGTCCTAGTTGGTTATTCTCAACCCTCTGTGCAAGAAATTTTCATACACCCTACATTGTGTCCATTGTCCTTTTTGCGGTAGAACCAAAAGAAAAGCCGCAACTTAAGACCTTTCTCTCTTAAATATTTCACTGCCAGGTTAATATGGCCAAGCACCTGATGGTTCTAGTAGAGCTATAAGAGGATCCTTATTTGGGACTCCTGGATTTTAGGCAAGAGTTTTGGGCTCATTTTTATTCCTTCATTGTGTCGAACATATCTCATGGATATAGATGGCTCTTATCTTCCTGTATAGTACTAAATACTAACTCTTCAGTATAATCTATACTTCATTGTTGCATTCTTTGTGGAATTTATATTTGCCATACTATCACCCTTCTTCTCAAGAAGATGAACATCATACCATAAATAGCACAGGGCTCCTTTTCAGAGATGTAAATGACAAAAGCATATTAGCCTTGCAAGTATGTAAAAGTCAAGTTCCTGACAATTTAGGTTTGCCTGATGGCACAAAAGAATTCCTGTCCAGGACAGGAAATAGGCACTATTTGCTTCTACCAATATAAAGTATCATATATTGAATGTATGCTTCTAATATCAAAATAATAGATTTTATTAGTACTTAAAAATTATATTACTTGTGTGAAATTTGTTCCTAAAATATGAATTTGACAAAGATACATGTCTAAACAATGTAATTAGATATTAATAAAAATAATAATGATAATTCTATCAATAGCACTGTCCACCCTCATAGACTGTCCCATGAAATTCCTGTTCTCCTTTTATGGTGAATCGCCAGAATATTTGTTTTGCAAAGAAAATATTATCAATTATGCTGGAATTTTAATATTATTGTCCATGCAGATCTAGAGTTATGAATGTGGCATTTCTTTTAAGCACTACTTTATTTAGACATAATAGAATAAAATATTTCTAAACACCATTGTTTGTCATGAATGTTGAGTATAAATAATTCAGAAATTATGAATTCATACCTGAAGTTAAAATTAGGCAGCTTACATAATAGCACTTATAAAGTTTGAGGGCAAATCTATTGGTGCTTTCTTTTAAAGCATGGTCTAAATACAAAAATTAGTTTTAACTTCATAGTTGCTTTCTTGTATACTGCCTTCTAGTTTGACAAAAATGATAAAAGTAACAACAAACATCTTAAAAATCTCTACAAAGACAGCAAATGAGATCAGCAATACAAATCAATGTATAAAACCCTCCAATCAGTCTGACGACAATTGTTTGAATCCTGGTGACTACAGTCAATCATGATTCTTTTTTCACAGAGAAACTAGTACCAATAAGAGAACAGTTAGTTCTATGTGTCTTATTGTAATTTTGCTAATATCTCAAAATAATAAGAAATAGGCCAAGTCAATGCATTTGGTGGATACTCTTCAGGATACATTATTAACCTATTTTTTCACAGCCTATCAAATACTTGAGATCTAAGATGGAATAATGGCTTAAGGTGAATTTCTGCATGAAATAAAAATAGAATTAATTGTTAATCTTTCTTAAAACACCAATTTGTAAAACTGCAGCTGGCTTTAAGAAGTGAACATGTGGTTCAATGTCAAGAATGAGATTTTTTACTTGCTTGACCAATTAGCAATAACATGTCAATTGAAAGCAAAAGTGTGAGATATAGTGGCATTTTAAAAATTTTCTGATATAGAAATATAAAAACATGAAATTAATTTTAAAAAATTAAATGCAAATACCTACATAAATGCTGCATTTTGCTTTCATAGTGGTTAGATGTTGTTGATATGAAGAAATTAGCAATAACTCTGTTGTTACAACCTATGTAAAAAATATAACAAAAACAACAAAATGTCTAAATTTCATTGGTCTGTGTGGGTGCATAATTTTGGTATCAAATATATACTGTTTTTTGTTTGTTTATTTTGTTTTGTTTTTTTTTTGGTACTGGAGATTGAACTCAGGGGCACTTAACCACTGAGCCACATCCCCAGCCCTATTTTGTGTTTTATGTAGAGACAGGGTCTCACTGAGTTGCTTAGCGTCTCGCTGTTGCTGAGGCTGGCTTTGAACTCGCGATTCTCCTGCCTCAGCCTCCCTAAGTGCTAGGATTACAGGCTTGCACCACCACGCCCGGCTCTTGAATGTATACTTTTAAAGAATATAAGTATATTTGGGGGGGAAATTCAATGATTTAAAAGATCTTTTTAAATTTTTTGTTACTCCCAAATTGTGAACTTAAATAGAAAGTCACTGATTCAAAATGATTTATACAAAAGTATTTTCACTAATAAAATATAAAACTGTTACTAAAGTTTGGAAAAGCTCTGGTCATTAATAACATGGAATTTACTATGTGTTTTAATTGTGTTAAGTCTATGTGATATAGTAAAACCATAATACATGTATGTAAAACATGTGTAAGTCATGCTGAAAATGAGCTATAACTAAAACATATTTTCACTGTGACATTTCTTTGTTTACTGAATTTGAAAAGTTGTCTTTATATACATAATTATTAGTGAGCTAAATAATTTATAATTTGACAAATATTTTCTCCCCATGTACCATTTGCCAGTTGCAGTATAAAAATATTCATTCATTCTCTCAACAAATATTCGTTGAGCTTCTACATTGTGCCAGACACTGTTCTAGATGGGAAGAATTCGTGAATAAACAATAATCTTTTGAAAATTTGGCCCCTGTCATATTTATGTTCATAGAATTGCCTACATAACCTAAGAATGGTAAAATATCTTTCATGAAATTTACAGTCTATAGGTAAGCAGCTATTAAACTGAGCAACACATAGGCAACAGGTCCAGTGCAGATTGTGATACTTTAAACAAGATGATATGATACAGAGTAAGGGTGTAGTTCATTGATCAGAATAAATAGGAAAACATCTTGAAGCAATGACTTTGTGCTATAACAGACTTCTCAGTTTGCCAAGAACAATCCTATTTTATGCTTGAATTTTGTCTCCATAACCTTCACTCTATTCAGATAATCTGAAGAATGATTAAGTTAGAGTAGGAGAATTATTACAATCTGTAAAGCAAGTTAGGTGGGGATGATTTTGATTCAGTGATAATAACTGGGATCAAAAGCTGTGGGTGGATTTGATATATATACATTAAAGAACTCTTTTTTCCCTTTATTTATAACCTATTCATTTAAAGTATCATGTGATATTTAGAAATTCTAACAAATGAACATTTAAGTACTTTCTGTTTCAGGTTCTGAAGGCCTTCAGAAAGGGACAGAAGTATGAACGAATGCATAAATTTAGAGTTACAGGAATCTCAGTGCAATCATCTATGAGAAGGAGAGATCATTTCTAGCCATGGAGGACAACAAAAGGATTAACAGAGTAGTGGACTCTGGATCTTAGATTTGAGAAAAGTGATCATTTGCAAACTAGGATAATATCTCTTGAGGTCTGAGTCCGGAACACTGGTAAATGAATGTAATTTTCCTTTATAAATTGCTTACAACATCTTCTATGAAAAGTGTTTTCATCATACTACCCATTAGTGTTCCTTGAGAATATAAGCTATTCTGAAATGAAAATAATGTAGGTTGTGTTAACCTAGAAATATTTTAACACAGCTCACACTGAAGAGTATATATTTCTGTACAAATACCGTTTTGTTCATTTTAATTTGAGTTTTTATTACCTATTTCTCCTAAAGCTCAGAACTGTTTAATGGGCATTTAAAAAAAATCTTCCAAATAAAACATAAACAATTTATATATTTTTCTTCAAAGATGTTTGTGAATACAATCTGAATATAAATTAAATAAAATTACAAAGACAGGTTGTGGGGGTTGTATATGTGCATGTGCAGTTTGGTTAATGTTTAATGTAAAGCTATCCATGTATATTATATCACAAACAGCAATTTAAAAACTATCATACAGCATGTTTCTTACAAACTATATTTGTTGAGCTTTTAAATGTGTTCTTAAATGACAGTTGTTTTGGTGGTTACATATGATTTAATTTCAACTGCTTTTTAAGACACAGGAAAAAAAATATGAGACTACTGACTCACTAAGTCCTTTAAATCTCTTCAACGAATAAGAGCAAAATTCTGGTCTTCTCTTACATAGATTTATTAGACCTGTTTCATATTTTGGTTACTAGCCATGAACAGTGTGTTTGTTTTACATTGACTTAGAATATAGGAGGGAGTTATTAATGGTAATTATTGATTATGTTCTTCAGCTTAGTGAAAAAACTGGAAAGATCTCAATCAACCTATGGTCGCACTTTATTTAAAGTTACCAGAAATCTAATGTAAGCTGTTTTACAGCCATGCTATGCAGCCATTCTAGCATAGACTCAAAGGACAGAAAATATGAAAATGAAAATCCATTCAATAAATTATTTTTTAATTTTAATTATTTTTAATTGTATGGCAACACATTAAGAATTTTTAAAAACTGGAACAAAAAACATTAAAAGCAAAGGTTAATGTCATTTCTTCAATTAAAGAAGGAGAATCTTACTAGAAGATTGAGCTAAAGAATGAAGTAAATATATGATGAATTTTAAGCTCATATTAGCTTATGTATATGAGTACCAATTTTTTAATAATAGAATTCCACAAAGCTCTAACTTTTTTTATAAAAATGATTGAGTACAAGCTAAAAGTCAAGCCTTGGTATAATTTTAAATTTGAGGAATTTTAAAATCAGACGATAATGTTTAAAGATTAATGTCCAATAAATATAGATAGATACACACAATTTGAGTAGAAACATTGTTAATTATTCATCTAGCAAATAATTTGGTGCCTGTATGTGTTCTTAAGGCAAAGTTCTTGCTCAGAAGCAGCTGGTCTATTGGGAGACTAAAATAATAAGTATTATGGAATTATCACAAACTGTTGAGGCAGGATCTCTTACTACCTTAGAGGAAAAGCTGCTCAAGATACTATTGGCCCAGCTACTTGAATTCTTGTTTTTGAGTGAATACAACCAATCAACAAATATATGAAAAAAATGTTCAATATCTCTAGCAATTAGAGAAATGCAGATCAAAACTACTCACTCCAGTCAGAATGGCAATTACAATACAAGCAACAATAAATGTTGGTGAGGATGTGGGAAAAAAAGGTACACTCATACATTGCTGGTTGCCAGTTGGTGCAACCACTATTGAAAAGAGTATGGAGACTCCTCAGAAAACTTGGAATAGAACCACCATTTGACCCAGCTATCCCACTCCTGGGTTTATACTCAAAGAACTTAAAATCAGCATACTAGAGTAACACAGCCATAACAATGTTTATAGAAGCTCACCTCAAAATAGTTAAAGTATGGAACCAATCTAGGTACCCTTCAACAGATGAATGGATAAAGAAAATGGGGTGTGTGTATTCACATTGGAATATTACTCAGACTTAAAGAAGAACGAAATTATGGCATTTGCAGGTAAATGGATGGAGCCGCAGAATATCATGCTAAGCAAAAGCAGCCAATCCCAAAGAACCAAAGGCTGAATGTTTTCTCTGATATGTGGATGATAATTCACAATGGGGGGTGGGGAAGGTTAGAGGTACTTTGAATTAGAGGGGAGTGAATGGAGGGGAGTGGGTGTTAGGGTGGAAAGGACAGTGGAATAAATCAGACATTACCCTATGTGCATATATGATTACATAACTGATGTAATTCTACATCATGTACAACAAGAAAAATGAGAATTTACATGCTATTTATGATATGTCAAAATGCATTCTCCAGTCATGTATAACTAATTAGAACAAATTAAAAAAAGATTCATGAAAAAGAGCAAAGATTTAGATTTATATTCTTGGACATAAATATGAGTGGAAAAATTATGTTAAATGTATGTATGCATATATAGATAAGTATAAAGAAAGAAATGTAGAAAAATTTGGAAGAAAATAACTTTTTATCTGTGGAATGTTTGGAAGATGGGAAACTTACTTATTCTACTTTAACTTTCCTACATTTCACTATTTGAAAACTAAGAATAAACATTTATAAATCAAAGACTAATGTTATGGTATAAATGTGGTGTTCCCCAAAAGTTCACATGTGAGAAAAGTGCAAGGTTAGGAGGAGAATTGATTGTTATAGCCTTAACACAATCACTGTATTAATCCCTGATGTTATTAACTAAGTGGTAGCTGGACGCAGGTGGAGTGTGGCTGGAGAAAGTAGTTCATTGGGGGTGTGACTATATTTTGTATCTGGAGAGTGGAGTGTCTCTCTGCCCTCTGATCAATATGTGAGCTGCTTCCCTCTGCCACAGTCTTCCTGCATGTTATTCCTGCCTTACCTGAAGTCCCCAGGAATAGAGCCATTTGTCTTTAGACTAAGACCGCTGAAACCTTGAACCCTCAAATAACTTTTCCTCATTGAAAATTGTTCCTGTCAGATATTTTAGTCACAGCAGTGAAAAAGCTGACTAAAACAATCAATGAAATATTTCACATCAAATATAAGTAATATTTTTAACATACTAAGTTCTTATAATTCAAAAGAAAACAAGTGACTTCCAACTATGTTTAAAAATGTTAGTTTTTATAATGAAGAGATGGGCTCTATGAGAAATAAAGAACAAGAAATAATATAGAATAATATGCATTTCTTATTTTCTTTTTATTTAGAAACTTGATTCAAAATAAATATTTTAAAAAATTAGTGCACCACTTTAGAAGATATACTAAATTTCTGTAGACATTAAGTATGGAAATGATCATAGCAATGAAAATAATTCACTTTTATTACATACTCTATGCTATACAAAAATTTTCTTAAAACTTAATTCTAATTGTTTAAAGAAAGCATACAGTTATATGAATAGAGCATCATTTCCTTAAAATCAAATTTAGATAAATTTGTTGAATATTGTTTTGTGAAGGAGATAAGTAGCATTTAGATAGTATCACTATTTATGGGATGAAAGAATAAAAATCTTCTTTAAATAAAGAACCATTTTGCTTTAGATAAACTTTGGACATTGGGCAATAGAATTAATTATGTGTAGCATTCACAATGATCCACGCCTTAAAATGTGGGAAAAGGATTTTTCCTTTTTTTTTTTTATTCTTGTTTATGAACATACTCCCTGATTCAATAACTTATGAAAGATGTAATATATTAAAAGTTGTTGGAATGAATAGTATTTTAAGTTAAAGTATTAACTCACAACTTTAGTCAGCTTAAAAAGACTATGCTTCAGTGTTTAAGCATTATGAATTAGAACAATATTAAAGCTAGAAATCTAACCAGAGACACCTTATTGTTTTCTCATGCTTCAGTTTAATCAGAGGCCAGATTCTAAACTTTTATTTTTGAAATTTTCATTTTATTATTTAGTTTAAGTGTTAGAATAAATAATAATGAGGTAAAGTGTTTCAAGCAAAAATAACTGGAATTTATATTACTCAAAATAGGAAAAAGTAGGAAAGATTAAGTTAGGATGTTTGAATCACTAACAAAAATGATCTCAGCAAATGTATTTAACTTTTATTTAAATTTTTAATATACTTATGATGATTTAATTACTTGTGGAAATTTCAAAGTTAACATTTTGAAGAAACTTTAAATTGTCAACCACTTGTAATTTAATTATTAGCTATCAATGCTATTCAAATTTGCTTCAAGAATAGTATTTATCAGATTTCACCCTAGATCAAATATTTAGTTTCTGAAAACAGGTGGTATGCAGAAAATTCTTAAGGTAAAGCAGTTGCTTTCCATCCTTTTATTTTCTATTTTTTTAAATAACAGAACTGACAGAAACTCTAGTAACTTCTTTCTAAACTTACTCTTTCTCAACTTTTCACTCTGTGTTCTTGACAACTCCTTTGCAAACTCTATTGTAACAGATCCAATACAAGTGCAAAGACTCCTGTTACAATTCTCTGCACTCTTTTCTATTTACTATTGTCTTTATTAATACAGCATTTTCTGTTATATAAGCACCCCATGATATTGTGTCCCTTTTCATCACCGTTTGAAAGTTAAATAATTTAATATTTTAAAAAGTGTGGGGAATTAAAGTCATCTTAGATTTATTTTGTGTGCCATTAAATATGCATTGTTCTCTAAAGATAATTAATCTATTTGGAATTAATAGAACAATATTTGTGCCTTTAATGTTTGTAATAACAAACAATAATAGAATAAAAATGAGTGATTTTGAAAAGCACACAGATGTATTATGCAGGATTTTTCCTCTCAGAATTTATAAGCACTAAAAACCAAATGTCACTTTTCAGTTTAGTCAGTAATGTAGTTATTGGAAAATAATATTTTATCTTATGAATTAATCTCTACAGAGGAAAGCAACCCAACTTTACTAGGATAGGAAAAAGCAACAAAACCAAAACATCTTAAAAATATACTTTAATTTTCATTATTTTGTATATTTATCTTCCTAAATAAACTAATATATATCACTATTCTTTATCAAAATATCTTGTTAAAAAGATCTTGTTTGTATTAGAGAAATATATTTGGTAATTTTTAGGACAAGTCTAACAAATAGAACCAAAAAATTAATAATAATAACATTTAAGAATTTTAGACATTTAATTTTAAAAGTGTATGAATCTGTTCATTCTTCTTAATATGCTACCTGAGTTTCCTTTTCTTGGTGAAAAAAAGATGATTACAATCTCATGTCATTTTAACAGGAGATTCTCATTTAGTCTAGCATCATTTTGGTTATACTGAATATCACCTATCATTTCATCTATCCCATTATCTCACACACTTGGTGAAGTTTGAATTGCCATTCAGTGGCATACTATCATATTTTAAGTTCATTCTTTATCTGATATTTAATATGACAATTCAAGTTCATATTTCTTTGCAGTCAAAACTAGTGTCAAAAATTTCTTTAAGAAATCATTTTCTTTGAGGATATCCTAAATACCTTTACTCTTTAAATAAAATATATAATCTAGATGCATAATGCATGTCACAAACAATTTATATAAAATGAAATCAAATTGCTCTGCCAGTGAAAATATATAAGCTGTATATTATGTATATATGCTTATCATTTTTCAGTACTTTTCAATTTTTGAGATATTCACACATTTACATACAAAAGTAGATTCAGTTTTTGATATACAAAACATAACACTTGTAAACACAAATGTTTCATTATATAGATATTCACCACAAAATCAATATTAATTTGCTAATAATATTAATAGTGTCAATTTTTATAAGTTTAGCTTTTGTGGAATTCTGTTATTATCAACATTACCTCAGTAAATTTTTATGAAAATTCTGCAAGTTTTCTTGTGATTAAATTTCATTTAACCCCAAAATATTAAGAAATGATTAATTTAGGCAAAGAAAATGATTTTAGAATGAATATTTTATGTTTTAAATATAATGGAGTTCAATGAATGAGGATTTTATCTTGGAAATGTGTACAATGGTTTCCTTAGCATGGGTATTTTATAGTAAAACGTGTAGGTGTGGAAACAGCATAACCTTGGTATCAAGTGGGTAGAGTTTATTCATTTGCAGTTGGTTTACTGCTTCTTTTGATTTCCCTTTATTTTGTTTGAGGGATAGGTTTAGATATAATTAAGGTTATTCTGATGGGAAAAGAAGAAAGGACATCCAATATAAGGATCTAAAATGCAGTAATGAGAGATAAACTAGCCAAAAGATGAAAGTATATGGTAAGCAGGACTCACTGCTTACCACTCGCACTTTTATTATCTCACTAGACTGGCTTTTTGATAAATACCAAAAACATTCTGATCTCTGAATCTTGGTGATTTCTTTGAAAACACCTTAGCATACAGGTTGCTTCTTTTCTCTGTCTTTCTGGCTCTACTGCCCCAGAGTTTAGAATATAGTAAGTGTTCCAAAGTAATATGCTGAAAGAACAAACAACTTTTTACAAAATTGCACATCTAAAATGAGATGAGAGGCTCAAACCAAGTCTGTTTCAAAGTCTGAGAAGTCACTTTAAGAATAGTTTGCCAGGTTATCTATAATGTCTTTCTCTTCTATTAAAACACTTTCTTTATTGTTAGACATAATATTAGGAATTATTTTGACATTGAAAATGCATGGAATGTAATTTGCTCTAATTCAGTTCCCAATTTTTCCCATTTCACTTCCTTCCTCCTCCCTTTTCTGTCCCCTTCCTTCCACTCTACTCTACTCTACTGATCTTTCTATTTACTTTTACTTCATTTGTTTATTTATTTACTCATTCATTCATTTTTTTAGTTAGAGTCTTTTGAATAAACATGATGGTGAGACTCACTGTGGTGAGACCTTACTGTCCTATGTACATTCATATATGTGCATAGGACAGTAAGGTCAGATTCATTCCTCTGTTCTTCCCTTATCATGTCTTTTCTTCTTCTCAGTCACCATTTAGTTCACTGATCATTCTTCTATTTTGATAGACTCCCCTCCATTTTTTCCCATTTTCTCTCTCTCACTTTGTCTCTTTTATTCCCACTTATTTTGGACTAGCTTCCACATACTCAAGAGAACAATCAAACTTTGGCTTTCTGAGTCCTGCTAATTTCACTCAGCATGAGAGTCTCCTATTCCATTCACTCACCAGAAAATTCCATAATTTCATTCTTCTTTATAGCTCCATGTGTATATATAACACATTTTATTTATCCATTCTTCTGTTGAAGGGTACCTTGGTTGGCTCCATAGCTGGGCTTTGTTAATTGTGCTACTATAAATATTCATGTGGCTTTATCACTATAGGATGCTGCTTATAGATATCTGTGATATATATGGAGGAGTGGGACAGTTGGATCATATGGTAGTTCCATATCTAGATTTTTGAGAAATCTCCATAATGTGTCCCCGAGTGGTTGCACTAATTTGCAGTCCCACCAACTATGTATGAAAGCACTTTTTTCTCTACATTTTCATCAAAACTTCTTATTGTTTTTATTCTTGATAATTGCATTACTAGTAGAGTGAGATGGAATCTCAATAGTTTTGATTTGCATTTCCCTGATTGCTAGAGATGTTTGTTGAACATTTTTCATATATTTGTTGGCCAACTGTATTTCTTCTTTTGAGAAGCACCTGTTCAGATTTTTGCCCAAACTTGGTTATTTGTTATTTGGTGTCAAGTTTATTTTAGTTTTGAAATATTCTGGTTATTAATGCCCTATCTAAGGAGCAGGTGGCAAAATCTTCTCACATTCTGAAACTATGTTGAGACTGTGTTTCATCTAGTTTTTGGAGAGTGATCACAGGGAGCCAGCAGAGTAAGACAGGGAAGGATGATAAACCAAATTAGTATAATCTAACACCTACATCTCCAAAAATTTTTTTCCCACCTCATTCATCTTTAGCAATAAAAAAAAAGTGTATCACATTTAGTAAACTTTATCTGGGCCATGAAAAAGTAAATGAATTGTCTTGTATAAAGTAGATACTCAAATATTTGTTGATACTATTTAAAACAAATTCAATTTTTCACATTTCTAGTATTAATTTTATAATTATTTATGAAGTGTTTAATCTGTGCCAGGAACTGCAAAAAAACTCTTAGGTTCACCATGTATTATAGAGATACCATTTCAATTTCCAAGAAACTCAAAGTCTATCAAACTATTCTTAACACAACAAAATCTTTCTACTTAGTTTTGCATGACTTTATTTTTCCAAACTCATACTTGCACAGGAATCATTTGCCTTTACTCATTTTAGATCCCTACTTAATAATGTAATCTCAATTGGTGAGGATAGTGAAAAGAATATATATTTTTCCATACTACATAAAATATGTACATTTTATGTAAATATGTAATATATAAATAAGTAAAATACATTTTCATGTTTACATTTTCCTATTATGATCATTACAAAATTTCCTAGTGCTGTAATTATCAGACCTTCTACTTTTCTCTCACAAGAGTTCCATTTTCCATTGTAAACTGCCTAAACAATGTTCTACTAAATATAAGAAAACACCATATATATAAATATCTTTTCATTTATATTGTCATATCTTCCCTATTGCTGATAACATTCAAAATCTTCCTAATTATATTTTATTTAAAACTTCTGTAACTTTTCTAGTTTATTAAGGGATTAATTTCCATGAAATGATTATGATGCTTGCAATATTCAACTTCCTTATAATAAAAGTCAATTCTGATTCTGCTGTTTACTCACAAGCATACTAATTCGTTTTTAAAATATCATGCTTATAACAAAATATCTTTCTATATAATTTATTCTTTTTTCTAGCAAAAAACTCATTAGCAGTCATAGGACTCAATAATGTTAATATTCCCTAGATGAATGATACAAAAGATTCATTATCTTTAAACCACACTGGAATCACTGAACTGAATCATTTTGTATGATTACAATTATCTTTCAAGCAATATAAATTTAACTAAATGCTTAAGTGGTCTGTTGACCCAAAGGGCACTATTAGTCTCTGGCTTGATAATTTAATATATTAATGCCCAAGAAATAATGCATACTTTTTACTGCAAAGTTTCTTTACTCTATTTTGAATCACATAGTCATTTGGGTATAATTAGATTATTGAAAAAAATTTTAAGATTTCCTTCTTGAATACTCTTTCTGTATGTATATATATCTTATTATTATAATAAAGAATTGATATGATTCACCTTTCATAAATCAATTTTCTATAAAATTGCAATTTAAAACATGAAGTGGCATGCTGCCAACCACTTTTGGTAAAACACTAAAACAGTATTTCAAAAGGATTATTTGGGAAATTGTGGTTAATTTCAGTGTATCTTGACAAGTTGAGTAGAATATGTACATAAGAAATTCTAATTTTCTCATGAATCTTAATTTTCTTTTTTTAATGTTAATTATTCTTCTTACAGGGAAATTCCTTAAAGCCCTAAATCAGAATAAGCAATGAAGTAATGTTTTAAAAGATTCTGAATTAGAACTCTCTTACTGGAAAAATTGTATGGATGAGAGTTAAATCTGTATTCATAAATTCCAATCTAATTAAATTCTCCTTTAATTTACACAAGGTCATGATAGTACACAATCCAAAATTTATCACAGATTTTCTATACTTTTACATAACTATTTCTCAAAATGGGCTACTCACAGAAATTATGCAAAGGATTTTTTAAACTACGAGCACAAGTGCTTCAACCCAAGACAATCCAACCCAACCCAATCCTGTCATTAGTATTAGAAAAAGCTCCCAAAATTATTCTATGGAAACAAGGTTGATAATCATTGTTCAGGAGGAATATTAACAGAAGACTAAAGTGTAAAGTGCAAACTAGAAATTTCCTTTAAGCTTGGCATATTTCTCAAAATTTATTTAGTGATACAGAAAAACTTATTAGCACACATGAAATATTTGATAATGACCTTGAGGAAGCTTGTTGACTTAATGTCATAAAGGAACAAAAATAGAATCATTTATATTAGTATAAAATTTAATAAATTAAATATTTGATCCAATAGCAAGATAATTGATTGTAACTGTGCCTGGATTGGTATACTTTTTAAAAATATAAACTGTGTATGTATGTATACATGCATGAAAATATAATATACATGCACATAATATATGAAGTATAATCTTAGATCATTGTTATCTTAATCAAAATATAACTTAGAGCTCGTGTAATCTGACAAATTAACTTTCTTTACGATGATTCAAATTGTTGCATGGTCCATCCAGAATTTTCCCTGTGTGTGTGTGTACTTTTTGTTGTTGTTGTTGTTGTTTTGTTTTGTTTTCCCAGTGCTGGGATCAGACTCAGCCATACACACTGTACTTACTATGTACTCTTTGCAAGCTATCAATTGAATTTTATTTATTAACTATCATAGGAAATATAAACATTTGCTTTGACTGAAGCCACATGTGAATGTGAGGATCCTAGCAGTTTTTATTGTTTCTTTATTTGTTATTTTTAGATATACAAGACAGTAGGGTATATTTTGACATATCGCACACACATTAGGGTGCAACCCATTACAATTTGGATCCAGTTCTTGTGGTTGAACATGATATGGAGTTACACTCCTAGCAGCCTTTTAATCAAGTATTGAGTTTTTTCCCTTCAAATGTTAATTAAATTATTGAAAAAAGCATTACATTGGTTCTCACATAAAATGTGGGGTATTTTTGTAATTTTTTTCTTTCTCTGATAAACCTAATTTTTGACATTTGCCATTCAGATGAATTATTATTATTAAGCAAAAATGTCTCTTCAAAATATGAAATAAAACAGCTTAATTTTTTTTTTTTTTTTTTGGTACTGGGGATTGAACTCAGGGGCACTCAACCACTGAGCCACATCCCCAGCCCTATTTTGTGTTTTATGTAGAGACAGGGTCTCACTGAGTTGCTTAGTGCCTCGCCATTGCTGAGGCTGGCTTTAAAACAGCCTAAATTTTAAATAGGTAACTTCTGCATACTTTTCGAGGAGACCAAAATAGAGCAATCTAGTCACTAAAGATAACATCATATCATTTGGAAATGCCTGTCCTATAGGATATGCAGTGGATTATTGTTTAACTTTCTGTCATCTTTAGGTTTATTTGATTTTACAGAAATATCTATATTTTTCACAATTAAATCTAAAATCCCATCTAAATGCACACTATGAATTTTTTTTGGAAATGCAGATCTCAAAACATACTGAATGGTTAAATTTTAATATAAAAATTGTACTTCGTATTTGAATTTCATCAAAACATGCAGGACTATCAGAAAATTCCATTGTAATTAAATAATCTTGTTGTCTGTATTAGAAACATGCATTTCACTTATTTAGTGAAAATTTTAATATTTTTCTTGGTATTTCCAGAAAAAAGTTGCTACCTGGCAGCCACTATGTCTATAAAATAATCTAGAATAATTTGTACTAGCAGAATGTGCATAGGTGGATTGTAATCCAATGAACATGATGCCCCACAAGAAGGTACAGAAAACCATGTTCTCCACGGATGATCTTTAATTGCCTCAGCATAAATATATATGTATGAAAAATGCATAAAATCAACTGGGATTATTTAGAATTGAGCCACATGAGGTTTACTTTACAGAACATGAAAGTTTAGCAAATAAATGACAGTGTTTTGCTTTTGATTCTTCATTATTTTTAAATCCTCTAGTGGCAAATGTTTAATGAAATACTTATCAGCATGCATTTATATGCTAGCCTTTTAATAAGTTCTGTAAATACTTAAATAAAATTTATAAGGTTCTGCAGTAATCCTTAAAGATTATCAATATAAACTTTATACATAAATATAGACATATACACAAACAAAAGACAGCAGAGAGGCACATATACACAGGCTAATTCTGCAAACCAAATTGAAAGTTATATTCTCATTTTTTATTATTTACTACAGAGCCATCAGTTAGCTCTGCGTGTTTGCCTTGCAGAATCATAAACAAAACTACTCAGACAATGTACATAATAGGAGAACATATTTACAAACCATGCATATGACAAGGGGTTAACATTGTCAATGTTTAAAGAATTCCAAACACTCAATGAATGAAAATAATAAGTTGATTTTTTAAATGGACAATAGGGCTGGGGGTGAAAATCAGTTGAAGTGTGCTTGTCTAGTATCTTTGAAGCCTTAAGATAGATCTGCAGTGTGAAAGAAAGAGAGAGAGAGAGAGGAAGGAAAGAAGAAAGGAAGGAAGGAAGGAAGGAACGAAGGAACGAAGGAAGGAAGGAAGGAAGGAAGGAAGGAAGGAAGGAAGGAAGGAAGGAAGGAGAAAAGAAAAGAAAAGATCAAAAGAAAGAAAAAGAAACAAAAAGATGGACATTGCCCTTTAATAGATATCTCTCAGAAGAAGGCATACAAATAGCCCACAGTCATATGAGAAAATGTTCAACATCACTAATCATCAGAGAAATACAAATGAAAACCACAATGAGATATTGATATCACCTTCCCAATAGGGATGTACATTATCAAAAAAAACAAATATAGCAAGGGATGACTGGATATAGGAAAAAAAACTCTTGTACACTATTGGTGAGAATGTAAATTAGTAGAGTCATTATACAGTATAGAAGTTTCTTACAAAATTAAGAGTAGAACTACCATAAGATCCAACAATACACTACTGGGCATATATTGAAAGAAAATGTAATCAGTATGTCAAAGATCAATCTACAATCTCATGTTCATTGCTGCACTCTTCACAATAGTCAAGAAAAAAGGTAACAACCTATATGCCTTTCAACTAATTAATATGTAAATAAATATGGTAACTATACCCAAGACGGAATATGATTCCTACATAAAAACAATGAAATCCTGACATTTGGGAAAATATGGATGGAGCTAAAAATCATTATATTAAATGAAGTAAGCTAAACACAGAAAGACATGCATTTTATGATCTCATTCATATGTAGAATCTAAAGTTGGCTTCATAGAAGTTCAGAGTAGAATGGTTGTTATCAGAGTTTGGTGAGATTAGAGATGGAGGAGGAAGAGGGAAAGGTTGATCAACAGGTATTAAGTTAATAGTTAAATAAAGCAATAAGTTATATGATTATTGTAAAAAACACACTGTTCTTTTCAAAAAGCTACAAAAAAATTTTGAATGTTTTCACCATAAAATAATGGTAAATGTTTGAAGAAGTATATTTATTCTAATGTAAATATTACACAATGTATAAATATGTTGAGCGTTATTTATTAGAACCTGAGTATGTATAATTTTTATGGTTTATATATCAGTTAAAATACATTTTAAAAAATGTTGATCTCAGATATGTTGAATAGAGAATGGTGTTTAACAGAATCCAGGGAGAATATTTATCAGAGTGGGGTTGAACAAATTTGATCAATTCATGCCAAGTTACATTTAATAGGGGCAAGATGTTCTTGTGTACTACTCTACACTAGGGTGACTATAGATAACAATTATGCACTGTACATTTTAAAAAGCTAGAGCAAATGAATGATTTTGACAGTTTTCTTTATAAAGGAAGTATAAGTGTTTGAGAATACAGATATGGTTAATTGGATTTAAACATTGTATAATGTCTAGATGGATCAAAATATACCAAATATGAAATTTATTATTTTTTGTAATTTAAAAATTTGAAAGTGATGTTTAGTAACTATTTTTGCAACTGGGCTTATTTATTGAATTTATTCAATTATTTTAAAATAAGAGTTGGAAATTACTTTGTGTTTTAACATTAATTTTATCTCTATATTATTATTGATCAAAAACTTGTTTGATACAAAATCTATGCTATTTTCTAGTTTTCAGCAGTATAACAAGTACTGGGTATTGAATGATTTGGATAATTTAAACGAATATTCTTACTGTGAAAATAACTTCTTTCGGTTTTTTTAAATATTCAAAGCTGAGCTCAGAACTCATCATAAATGATACAGACTATCGATAGATGATAGGTAGACAGACAGATATTCTGTAAATTATCTAGACTATAGATAGATGGTAGGTGGATAGATAAATGCAGATATTCTGTATACAGACGCAAAACAGTGTTTGCTATGCTACATATTTTGGTTAAGACTGATAATATATAATCATATTTATTGTAGATCAAATATATTTATTTAATATTTCATAATATATTTTCCCATAAGTCATCTCTGAAAACACTTCTCAAATATGGTTACTTAGAGAAAAAATGTCCAAAATAATATAAACAGAAATTAATTGTACATGAAATCTTTGACATATTTGCTTCAAGGGTTAAAAAAAACAAAACCATAATGAAACAGTAGCATCATTTAAAGATTAACATTTACTGTCTTTTCAGTTTTAAAGAGTTAATTTTATGTAACCTTGTCTTAGTATAATATCTAATTTTAAATGCCAAATTTTAATGTGAGTGTTTCACTTGTGTTTCTAATGTAACACGTTTTTCTGGTAGTAATTGTCATATGAAATGTTCTTGCTCTGTGAATTTCTTTAGTATATTATCCTTGTGTTTTGGCTTCTTTGATTTTGTTTTACTTAGAGTTATTTTTCCCTCTCCAGAAATGCATTGCTCTTGCAAATAATTGGACAACTATTTAAGACACTTAGTATGTTAATCAGCTTTATTACTTCAAATAATGAACTTACAAGTTAGACCAATTTTAGGACTAATTTTACTAAGAATGACTTTCATTTCCTGATAAAATAAGGGAAAATAAATGTGTTTATCTTAGTTTAGTATTTTAAATTCACTTGGTGACTGACCACTGTAATTCAATAACACATATAGGGTAATAAAAATGTTATTATTCCTTTGGTCTATTTAAAAGAATTACATATTTTTATATGCACCTACCTATTAAAACAACCAAAATTAAATATGCAGCTTTAATACATGACTTCTGATATTAGCATATGGATTTTAACGAAAGCAAAATTTTACATATGCTTTGACTTTCAATTCAGGTGTTTTTAAATAATTTTAATATGCTTGGTTCTGCAGATACTCACCGTTATGGTTTAGATATGAGATATCTCTCAAAAGCTCATTTGTGAGACAATGCAAAAAGCTTAGATATGAAAGTATTGGGTTATGAGAGCCTTAGCCAAATCAGTGCATGTTTTTGTCTGCTTTTTTGTTGCTGTGACCAACAAAGGTGACTAGAACAATTTAAGGAGGAAAATCACATTTCAGTGGTTTCAGTTCATAGATGGTTGACTCCATTCTCAAGGGCCAAGGTAAGGAAAAGAATATCATTGCAGAAGAGTGTGGTGGAGAGAAGAACAGGGCCAATTGTACCAAGAAGTACTCTGTCAGGCTCAAAATATATATCCCAAAGGCATGCCTCCAGGGACCCACCTTCTCCAGCCACACCCCACCTGCCTAGAGTTACCATTTAGTTAATACTTATCAAGGGATTAATTCACTGATTGGGTTAAGGCTGTCATAACACAATCATTTCACCCTTAAACCCCTTTGTATTGACTCACAATGAGCTTTTGAGGCGCACCTAATATGGAAACTATAATAGTACATTAATCCTCAGGTAGGAATTAACTGGGTGGTAACTGTAGGCAGGTAAGATGTGGGTGGAGGACTTGGGTCATCAGGGTTGTTCCTTTGGGGTTTATATTTTGTTGGTGATGAGGGGAGTCTCTCTCTCTCCTTCCTGGTGTGATATTCTGAGCTGGCCACACCCTACCACTATGAGGCCCTAACTCACCTCAAGTTCTGAGGAATAGTGTCAGACATCCACAGACTTCTGAAACTGTGAGGCCCAAATACACTTTTCCTCCTCTCAGATTGTTCTTTTAAGGTCTTCTGGTTACAGCAACAGAAAAGCTAACTGAAACATTTACTAAACATAAAAGTATGAAAAACTTGTGTGGCATAGAAATGACTTACAGAAAAGAAGACTGTTTGATCTCTGATCTATATTTGATATCAATTAAAGTTACAGCAACAGAAAAGCTAACTTAAACATTTACTAAATATAAGAGTATGAAAAACTTGTGTGGCATAGAAATAACTTACAGCAAAGAAGATTGTTTGATCTCTGATCTATATTTGATATCAATGAAAGGTTCATAATATAATGGAAAGTCTTGTGAATAAAGCTATTCATTTCTTTGTAAATAAATTTAAAAATCTAGTTTACTAATGACAGAGTATAGAATTAAATAGAGCAAAATAAAATCCTGTGTTATTTTTTAAAAACCCTAGCAGATAACTATTGCTAAATGTATAATGATAACTGAATTAAATTTATATGATATTAATGAGATATATTCTGTATAAACTTATAGTCTATTACTTATATTTTCAATATTAAATTTTCCCTCCTTGTGCCTATTTTACTGAATGCTAATATTATAAATCATACAATAATACAGATAATTACAGTATAAAATGAAGGAATCTCAATGAGTTAACCAACAGTTATTTATAAAACTGTGATGTAATGCTGTCACTTATGGCAAATATTGTTGCAAATTATATAAGGAATATTTTTATAAAAAACCATCTCCTCAGTCTCTGAGCACAATAGAGAAATAAGGCTATAAATTTAACTGAGAAAGTTTTAAGGTTTATGTCTGCAATAAAGAGGTGTCTAAAGAGAGACAAGAATAAGCTAGAATTATTCATCATTTTTATCTGACTCTCAGGACTTCTATGTACCCCAATACCCTGTTGCCACCAGTTCATTGGACAATTATTTTCCTCTTATGGGATGAATATGAGAGAACCTTTAAAGGTAAGAAATTTGAATTTGTTTTAGTCTTCTGTCTTCTCTATCTTTAAAAAACAGACTGAACACAGTTGCCCTGTCTTGTTACCTTTAAGTTGGGGGACCAACTAAAAATACCCCGAAATGCAGCCATATCTTTTTAACTTGTCCAAGGAACAGGTCTAGAAGTTACTTTTCTATTGTATTTGTTTTTACTTAGAAATATCTTCTGTCTGTCTATCTATCTATCTATCTATCTATCTATCTATCTATCTATCATCTATTTTTGCATTTTAAATGGCAGCATTTTATTCTAAATGAACCAAAATGTATCTTTTAATTATTAAATTTGTATATATTCCAATTATGTAATTTCAAACACAGCAGATAGATAGTAGTAATTGCTGATCTGTAAGAATTTACTCTGTGCTAGCAACATTTTTTTATTGTTATTTCTTAGTTATACATGACAGTTGATTCATTTTGACATAATTATACAAACATGGAATATATCTTGTTCTAATTCAGACACCAGTGCCTCTCCTTCCCCTTCCCTGCCCCATTTCTGCTCCCATCCCTATATTGATCTTTCTTTCATTTTCCCATATTTATTTATTTTTTTAATTAATTTCTTGTAGTACATAATGTTGAGATTTACTGTGGTATATTCATATGTGTACATAAAAAAGTTATGTCAGATTCATTCTACTCTCTTACCTTTTCCTATTCCTCTCCATTTCCTTCATTCTCCTTTCAGTTATTACTAAAAATAGTAGTAGCAGCTTCATCCTTTCAAATTCATTTAAATACTCTATATAAATTATTTCATTGCAGTAAAGATTTTGTATAATTTAGCTCATTTAGGATCCAAGTAAAAGCTTTACTCTATTTCTTTGGAAAAGTAAGGATACATATTTAGGATGCCTGGTTTGGATTATGGTTTTGGAGAAAAATATACCTTGAAGCAGGCATTCATTGTAAAACTTTCAGATTTACTCATATTTTGAGTTAATCAGGAATGAAGCACATTTATAATGGATCCCCTTACTAGTGAGAATCACCCTCCCATTTTAATTTGCTAATTTAAGATGATGGTCTGTCCAGTAGGAGGGCCTTGCTTCTGGTTACGGAATTGAGAGGATGAAGGAGCCTGACTTGAGCACAGTAGCTGTTACCTCTAATAGTGCCCTCTAGAAAATCTCCTAAGGCTTGGATATAGTTTTCTCAATCTACTCTTTGTATAGAAACTTGGCAGAAAGCAAGGTACAGCCAAGACAACACTCAGAAGGAAACAACATGAAAATATCTTTGTTGTTGTATTTTTTTTTTTTTTGGTATCGGGGATTGAACTCAGGAGTACTCTACCATTGAGCCACATCCCCAGCTCTATTTTGTGTTTTATTTAGAGACAGGGTCTCACTAAGTTGCTCTGTGCCTCGCCATTGCTGAGGCTGGCTTTGAACTCACGATTCTCCTGTGTCAGCCTCCCAAAGCGCTGAGATTATAGGCCTGTGCCACCACACTAGGCTCGTTGTATTACTTTTAGAGCTCATTTACCTTAATTTGTAATGCCTTTCTATGAAAATGAATATCTATATCTTAAAATCGGTTATCTTAAAATCTGATGCAGATAGTTCTGATTATTTTATGGCTAAAATAATTTGAGGAATTTTTCACAGTTTTTAAAAACTAGTCAGCTTGTTTTTGTAATATAACCCATAGGCACAACTTTCATGAATTCATACTTGCAGATTTTTCATGAAGTGTCATTGTGCCTAGAAGAAGGACAGGCACAAATAGGCCTCTGCCAAACATTTTTGATAGAATAATGGAAGGAAGAATGTGGACTTATGTGCAAAATAGATGTCTAATGTAAGCCTGGCTTTACCATTTCATCAGTTAAGAGTCTTGAATCTGTACATTGATTATTTTTTGAGCAAATGTATAATTATTTTGAGAATTAAAAGTGGTATTTCTAAATGTTCTAGAAGATTTTTAATACAAAATAGACATTCATAATAATACTGAATTCTGTTTACTTTTGGAGTAGAAAAAAGTAGAGGAGAATTGGCATCTTTATCCATTTCTTATGTAAACTAATAATATAATTAAAAGATGAATATAATTCAGCTTTCCTGAATGATGCACATTGCCCTTTAAAGTAAATGTGATGTCTACTTAAAATTGCCTCTAGAGTTCTACATTATAATAATCATTCAAAAATGTAATATTTGAAAGTAACTGAAACTATTTTCTTTACTGAATTTTGTTGTGTATATTTTGAAAGTATTACTTCAGTCCCCTCTGTTGCACATTTCTCAAAAGTGGCTTAGGGTAGAATCTTCCAGGTAGCATTCATGATCAAAATCAGAATCACTGAGTCTATGGAGGGTATCATCTCAATTATATATCTTATACCACCTAAACTGTGGTGCAAAGCACTTATAGGCAGGCTGTTCAAACCAGGGAGATTTTTAAGGACTGTGACCTCACAATGATTCTAGTCCTCTGATTTGTTTTTCAGCAAGTCACATAATTAATATGTCATTGTGGAACATATATTTCTGTCTCAGACCTTGCCATCCTGGTAGGAATTAAAACAGTGTCACTGCCTAGAGTTTAATTGAATTCTAAGGTCAAGATCATAGATTTTGTTGCTCCTGTTGTTATTTCCTGTGTGCATTTAGTAATCTCGCATCACTCAAAAGTCTAGAATGTCCAAGAGTCTAGATGATGGCTGTGAAATTCATATGTATTCTTAGAGAACAGTGACATTCTATATAGGGAGAGATTTAAATGAAACAAATAGGCCTTAATCCACTCTCAGTATATTTGAGTCAGTGTTAAAACAATCCCCTTCTCTCTCTCTCTCTTTTTTTGCCACTGTGAACATCAAAATCAATTGTTAGTGTAAAGCCAGTGCAGCAGGTGAGCACATGACTTGAATGAAGAGTAGAGTATAGTACAGAACAGAGATGAAATAAAGAGGTCATAGGATTAGTAAAAGTAAAGAATGACTAATTTAGGAAATTATAAAATCCTAGGCCCAAAATTTAAATTAACAATAATGGTGCTAATGGTAATAATAATGATCACGTTCATAGTCACACACATTGACAACGTAAGAGTTGTACATGTTCTATGTGCTTTACTAAATTATGCAATCAGAGTTCCCAGGTGACTGATAACAGAGTTTGACATAAAATAAAAAAAGAAATCTTTGATGTTAAAATCCACTGACAGTGCCAGGTTTTTAATTATCGTTTTCTTTATTTTTTATTATGTTGTAATACTGGTTACCAGAAATCAATGCTACCATAACAATAACAAGGAAACTCTTAATGGAGGCTATAAGTATGGCAATTTCATTATGCAGCAATGAGACACTGGGTGACACTAGCATTTGTGATACCTTGGAAGACAAAAAGTTCATATTCCAATGAACTTGTTGTATCTTTAAGTTAAAAGTTAGACAAGTAAGAGCAAGGAGAGTTTGTAACAATTGTATTTGTAATGGTATTCTAAGAAAGAAATGAGCTCAGAAAAGAATTGGAAGTTTTCAAGCAGCAATATAATCAAAAAGTTAGGATTTTTTGGCATGTGTAGAAAGAAGAAATCTAGAAAACACAGAGACAAAATTGAGAAATTCTTTGACCAATGAAGATCAATCAAAACCAAGATTCACATTAAGTATAAAATCCAGAGAGTACCTATGACATCTACTGTTAAAACTACCCAGTTGTTTGACATAGCATTTAGTTAATCCTTTCAGTTAAATATTTGGGAGAAAAAGAAAAATAGCAACTCTGTTCTACAGAAACCTCTCATCCTCTGGCATCTTCCAGGCACCCCTAAATAAAATCTAAAGAGATAATAATACTATTAAAAGACCAGAGGTGTGATAAGTAAAACCTAATGAAATCTCGCGCACGTGCGCGCACATGCGCACACACACACACAGAGACATACTTAAATCTTCAAGGGTTCTACTCCTCTACTAAGAGATCCACTTCTCTGAACTAAAAGAGAAGGTGATTGGGTTATGAAACTGCCCATCATTCTGAAGAAGTCAAAAACTAAAAATACTTGCACCACATCCAGAAAATACACATGCTCCAATTCTCTCTTTAAATATAGTGAAGAAGGATAAATGGAAGATCCCAGAAGTCAGAGCTATGGATTAAGAAGAACAGGGTATTGGGTAAATTGGGTTGTTAATATGGGAATACAATCAGGTTCTAAGCAAATAATATACATCAACCCTGGTTTAAAAACACCTATAAGGTCTGAAGAATTTGATTTCAGAATTGATGTGGACCAATAACAATTATATCTCTTGTTTATCCCATAACTTAATGTTCACTGTTGTAATCCTGTGTCTGCTTCATTATTAAATGCTTGGCAGAAAAAGGAGTGTAAGTGACATGCAAGTCAATAGGAATCATATCTAAACTTTATGTAGAAGCTATCCAATTATCTATCTGCTTAGATAGATACCAAGACTGACTAGAACTGTGGGTTCTTTTCTTGTGGATACAGGGGAAGTAAATAATTTTATTTCAAAGAACATTTTTCCCATTTAGATTTTATTGATACAATATGCCTCTGCTTTTTATATACAAACTTTTTAGACCTTATATACCTGTCTTGTTAGACCTTATATACCTCTATACAAATTTTTCAGAAACTCAATACAGAATCATTTTAACAAAAAGGGTATCTAGGAAAATACCAGATTGCACAACAAACTCAGCTGATAGAACTTCTAAATAATAAGTAGATATTTTAAAAACATGATGAGTAAAAAAAAAGGAAATGTCATTCTCTGATGAAAAGTATCAAAGTTTTGCACTCACTTGAAATATTCTCTGTGACTGCACTTATATTGAACATCTCTGTTGCTTTTCATATTAGTCACAGTGTTTATCTAGAACAGTGAAAGAAGTCTCAAAATGATAAAGAATTCTGTAGAAGGATGTAAAGCTATTGAGAAAAGTATCTTTGAGAAAACTATTACTGAATATAAATCAACTGATTTTAATAAATGTATTAATTTTTGGTAACTAAAAAGCAAAGTTATAAGAAATTTATATATCAACATTATAGTTCACACTATGTTCCATTGCATCTTTAAGATTTTGGTTGCAAACATTGTAATTTTTATTTATGTAACCAAGGAATAGTCTACTAGTTAATACTTTCACACAGAACTCTCCTATAGGAACAAATTACTGTTATGAATGAGAGGTTCTGATGAAAAGAAAGAACAAATTTTTAATGAAAAAGAAGAGCAGATGGGAGCTGAACAGAAACTTCACAGAAGAAGGTATACAATTGATCAACAATCATATGAGAAAATGTTCAACATCTCTAGCAATCAGAGAAATGCAAAACAAAACTGCCCTAAGATTTCTTCTCATGCCAGAATAGTAATTATCAAGAATACAAACAATAATAAGTGTTGGCGAGGTTGTGGGGAAAAAGGCATGCTCATACATTGTTGGTGAAACTGCAAATTGGTAAAACCAATCTGGAAAACAGTATGGAGATTCCTTAGAAAACTTGGAGTGGAACCACCATTTGAGCCTGCTATCCCACTCCTTGGTCTATACCCAGAAGACTTAAAACAGCATACTACAGTGAGGCAGCCACTTCAATGTTTATAGCAGCTCAATTCACAATTGCTAAACTATGGAACCAACCTAGATGCCCTTCAATAGCTGAAAGGATAAAGAAACTGGTATATATACACAATGGAATATTACTCAGCAATAAGAGAATAAAATTATGGCATTTGCAGGTAAATGGATGGAGTTAGAGAATATCATGCTAAGTGAAGTAAGCCAATCTCAGAAAACCAAATGTTGAATGTACTCGTTGATAAGTGGATGCTGATCCATAATGGGGGGAAGGACAAGGGAACAATGGTGGATCTCTGTTCACAGGGATGTAAGGGGAGAGGTGGCATGGGGACAGTAAAGGTGGTGGAGTATGATGGCCATCATAGCCCTAGCTTTATGTATGACTGCATGTATGTTATGATTTTATATCACTTACAACCAGAGAAATGAAATATTATCCTCCATCTGTGTACAATGAATCAAATTACTCTCTGATATCATGTAAACCTGAATACAATAAATAAATAAATTAAATATGAAAAAAAGAAAAGCAGATGGAACCTTTGTACATTTTGCACATATTCTTCTTTTCCAGTTCCCATTATGGATACAGGAATAGTGTTTTATCTGAATTCCCTGTGGAGGTTGGAGGTAGGTGGTGAGGACTAGTCAGTGAGATGTAAGTGTGGTAATGTATATCATTTCTGGACCAAAGCACCTAATTCTACAGTAATATCCTGCAGTATCTTGCTTCACTGTGCCTCTGTGACTGGTGGTACCACGAATAGGGCTCTCTGTTAGACTTGGTCCTAGAGCAAGGATGATAGATACTCTGAAACAAAGGCCCAAGTGAACTCTAATTGGCATATGATATCAATGAGGAAAAACCTTTGTTACTTTCCTGCTTTGGAGAAGAAGGAGAGGTGGGTTTTACATGAATAGTATGTTCTGGACTCTACCATTTATCTATATCTTCCTTATGACTAAACTAGTGCAAACATAATCATCTCTTGACTCATTTACTGTAATAGACTTCTAACAGATTTTTTAAAACTTTTATTCATATTCTTCACCCCCCAAGTTTCCATTCCACAGGGAAAGAGTAAAATTTTATCAGTATCAATAAATTAGGAGTTCTCATTTTTGGTTGTTCCTATGGATAAAGGAATGCATGCTTTATAGATGTCAGATTTTCTCTGTGCATTTGTAAATAGGCAGATGACTGTTCTTGAATTCCAGGTGGTAATTTAATGCATTTAAATGTGCAAATAATGGAATAAAATGCAAAAATTTATTATTTTTTTCTGTAGCATGAAAGAATTTCTTGGTGCAAGTCACTATATTATCATTCATATTCTATCATATTCTGAATTTTGTTTTATGCTGAACTTATATCAAATGTCATTTGCAGCTTCTTTTAAAGGTCAGTGTTGCTATTTGTGTCATATTGGAGCAGGGCCATGAATTCTGAGCAGTGTGAGAAATGTATTAATTGTTCATTAATTACTTATTATACGCTGAATGACTGTAAGAAAACTCTGTATGTACTAGGAAAACTATATTTTTCTCAAGTGGAAACACAGAATTAAAGAACTAGAAGATGTCTTATGAAATCTAGCTTACATTTCATATTCCACAGGTGAAAAATTGAGTCCAGAGCAAGTTAAATAATATTTCAAGGAGTTTAGATTATATAATAGAATTGGGATACATTTAGGAGCATAACTAAGGTCCCTGAATGCCATGTTTCATATGGCATTTATAAAGGTGCAGTTAATAAAATAAAACCTTCAGTGTTACTCATAAAATACATTAAATGGATTTTTAATAGTAAATGAGAAGCCAGATGATCTACTAGTGCAAAGAAGCATATAATGTAATTTTTTCCCAATTACAATGTAGTCATGACATTGCTGGGGTTTTGTTTTATCTGAACTATCCAGTTTAAGCTTCATTTTTCTGGTTCTTTATGTATCTATTCTTTCCTCACTTAGATCATCTTGTAATTCACATCTGAGTTCACTTTCCTCTCCTCACTTGTCTCAGCAGGGTTAGACTACAAAGGTAATACTTTACTTTCCTGCAGTGTATTATATTTCATTTTGCAATTGTATAAAAAGAGAAAAAAAGAAAAAGCTCAATGTACTACTTGACAGAATGAATTCTGTGCCAAGCCTGCAAGTACCATGTACTTGTGAATACAAGAGGATTTTCAAAACATTTTCATTTCACATTATTTCATTTCATTCTCCCACCCATCTATAGAGATAGGCAAGGCAGGTTTTGTTATCTGTTTCATAGAGGAGAAAACCTGGCACTGGAAGGTTAAGTGACTTGCCCAAGGTTACATTATATTAAGTGGTAGAGCTAAACAAGAACTCACATTTTTCTATTATTCACTACTTCTCCCACTAGAGCTTAGTGAGATCATTAATCTTAGTAGTAGCTGCCTGAAACATGCATTATAAAATAGCTACCCTCAAGCCACACACCAGTCCTTTTCCCAGTGTTTACACTCCTGTGCAGCCCACAGATGGAGTAGGCACTTCTACTATTTTTATTCAAAGAAGTTTATTGAAATACAAACACCTCTGTTTATTTACATATTGTCTATGGCTATTTTACAGCTACAGTGGCAGAGTTGAACAGTTTGAACAAAGACTACATGACCCCACATTCTTTGATTTTTTTTACTACCTGACCCCTTTTCTGATAGGTTTGCTAAACCCTGCTATGGAATATGGAAAGCTAAAGTACATTTCCAGACTCTCTTGCAGCTAATTCTTTAAAAAGCTGTTTGGTCTCGATTTTTCACCTACAGAATGTGAAATGTAAGCTAGGTTTCATAAGATATGGTCTCTGGGTGACTTATGGGAATTAATTTTTAAGAATTCTTACTGTGGAAATGTATAGGACAGCGAGTCTTCTCTGGTTGTGGAGAGTAGTGACAGAGAATGAGAGAGCAGTGTCTGAGATTGAGACCTCTGATGGCTTCATGGCTGTGACATGCTCAGTGCCTAGAAAAGTTTCTGTGCAGAGGTACAGGATGCCTGGCTGCTGTGGTAATGCCCTCCATGAGGAGGATCTGTGCTAGAGTCATATCAGCCTTGGCCTTAATCTCAAACACTCAGCTCCTGGGAATAAAGGAACTCTCTTATTAAACAACCATAATGCTTCACCAAGTTCTCTGCTCCTGGACCTGTCCACATAACAGTAACTTAAACAATGGATTTTCCTGAAAAATACACAAATCTCCTAACATTGTACATTGCAACTTAGTATGTAACTGAGGAATAAGCTACATAATGCTGCTGACTCTGTAACCCGCCTAATGATACAATGAACAACAATGTACTAATGATGCCAGTGACCTATGGTAACCTGTTGATATAAAGATAGCAGCTTGGAGAAGCAGCCATTTCGCCTCTGCATCTTGTCTCTGTGTCTCCTTTGATTTCTTTGTAGTAAATTTAGAAGGAATAGACCTAACTGGCTTGATTCTTCTTCCTTTTGTTCTTTCCTTACACTTTCTCCTTCCTGTTTTGTAGGCAATGCTTGGAATCATAGAAGCTACTTTAAATCCATAAAGAAACAAACATATGGACAAATGATGGTAAGTGGAAAGAAGAAGGAAACTGAGTGATTGGTTACTTCACCCGCCCAGAACTTTTTGTGTGTGTAAAGAATCCCCTATGTCTTACAGATGTTAATAGTTACTGTTTTAGTAAGAAAAACATTTTTAATGGATTCACTAGCATTCATTGAGTCATAATCTTTGCATTAGCTTCTTTGCCAAGACCACTTAATACTGATTCCCTACAGAGTTTAGCAGTTTAGACCTCTATTACACACATTCTCTTGGTGATGCTATGTACGCTCATAAGTATTTTGTTTCTTTGTTTCTTTGTTTCTTTCCTTCCATCCTTCCTTCCTTCCTTCTTTCCTTCCTTCTTTTTCCTTCCTTCCTTCCTTCCTTCCTTCCTTCCTTCCTTCCTTCCTTCCTTCCTTCCTTCCTTCCTTCCTTCCTTCCTTTCTCTATCTATCTATCTATCTATCTATCTATCTATCTATCTATCTATCTATCTATCTCTATCTCTCTCTCTCTCTATCTCTATCTCTATCTCTATCTCTATCTCTATCTCTATCTCTATCTCGGCACTGGAGATTAAATCCAGGGCCTTGTTCCACTGTACCACTGGGGCTATACTCCAAGCTTATACATTGTGTCTATGTGAACATAAATCTTAGATCTATCAGAAGCCTACTCTTATATCTAAATTGCTACTCATCACCAGTACAACAAAGTTCAATAGCACTTCAGATTTGACCTGTACAATAACCAGTCCTATTGTGGATTTTCCCATTCTAGCTAGTAGTAATATCATGAATTTTTCCAGGTAATTAAACCAATAATTTTGGAGTGATCCTTGATTCCTCTCTTTGTCACCTACATTAATGCTTTATGAAATCTCTCTGCATACCCTTCACACTATGTCCAAAATCTTGACTTTTCTCAATACCTTCTTTGCTATCACCCTTCTCCAAGCTACTATCCTTTTTTGCTTGGATTATTGAAAGTTTTATAATTCTTATCTGCTTCTATCCCCATTTCATCCATTCTGTTCTCCATACCTCAGCCAGAATGATTCGGTACAAATAAAAAAAAAATAGCATAAAGCCTTCTAACAACTTGCTATCCTTCTTGCAAAGTAATCTACAGAGCACTTTGCATTCAGTTCTGCCTCCCATCCCCAATCTACCTCTTTAGCTCCCTGGCTTCATATTATGTTATGTCCTCTTTCATTCACAGTCCTCTAGCTACATTAGCTTGCCTGCTTCTCCTTAAGAACATTCTCTACATTCTTCTGTCTGGTTCCTCGCTCTGGGTCTTTTGTTCACATTGGTCTTTGACCAAACAGTCACATACATATCTACATCTTCTTCCAATTTCTGCTCATATTTAATCTTCCCAGCAAGGTCTTTCTTGATTATTCTGTATGATATTGCAAACTATTGTTATGGTTCAGATACGAGGTGTCCCTTGAAAGCTCATATGTGGGACAATGAAGAAGTATTCAGAGGTGAAATCATTAGGTTGTGAGCACTGTGACTTAATCAGTACATTAATATATTTGATGGATTAATAACTTGAATAGATTAATGGGCAGTAACTGTAGGCAGGTAGGTGTGCTCTCAGAGATCATATTATTTATAACTATACTCTAGATTTCTCTCCTCTCTGGCTGTCATGAACTAAGCAGCTTTTTCTCACCACACCCTTCCACCATGACATTCTGTCTTACTTGGGATCTAAAGCTATGGAGTCAGCTGAAAATAAACTGAATCTCTGACACCAGGAGCCAAAATAAATCTTTAGTCTTCTAAGTTGTTCATGTCAGGTCTTTGGTCACAAAAACAGAAAACTGACTATTGCAACTATTAAACACTTTCTCCTCCATCACTACTTCCTTCATTCTCTTTCTCTGCTTTATTTTTATCACAGACTTTTTAGTTAAAAAAACTATAACTTATCTACAGTAAAATATAGTACTCTTAAGTATTTGCTTTTTCTTCTTAGCACTTATTTATTCCTTAATATTATATAATTCATTTTTTATCATTTGTGTATTTAGTATATATCTTCTTTCCTTGAATTTAAGATCTAGGAGGGCAGAGATTTTGTTTTGTTCATAGAAATATGCCAGGTTTTTTAGTAAGTTCCTGATGAAGAATTGAATATGCTTTTTTCATTTCATCTTCACCTTTTAATGAGGTAAATAGCAATTATCTTCACTGATAAAACAATAAATCTAGGCTTACTAAACTTGCTGTTAGTCACAAAGCTAATGAATAATGCTGCTAAAATTTAGCTTAGGAATGTTGAAGTCACAGAGGAACTTCTTAATTTGATGCACTGCTATTCTGTCTTCCCTGTAGAACAATTTTGAGATAGAAGAAATAGTAATGTGATTAAAATGAAGACTGGTAGAATAGTGAAGTAAGTACATATCAGATTATTTGAGAAAAATATTATTTTAGTTATCAAATTCAAGGAAAAGGTGAATAAGTTTATAACATAATGTAGAGAATAAAAAATCATGAATACATGTGCTTAATAATTAAATGAGAATACAATGAATTTAAAATTGGTTGTGAGTAGAATAATGAGTTGAAAAAGGAAGAGAAGAACTGTATTGAGATATGTTTCATTTAGAATATTCTAGTTTGGAAAAATAAAGAAAGTTATTAAGGAAAGTATTAGTATTAAAGTGTCATTTCTAAAGGATTAGAAATATCCATTGTATATTTACTTATTCACTCAAAAAAAAAAAGAAAACAAGAAAGCATTTGTTCAAGTTTTTCTTATGGAGAGAAGGTACCGTTTAAATAAAACTATGATATGGTGAAGGTAATTTTTAAATAAAACTCTCTCTTTTCCAATTCCCAATAATGTCATGACAAACACCAATAATTGCAGTGGTAGAAAATGAGATACTTCAGCACATTTTTGAAGATTTAAAGTGAGTTTGCAAGGTGATAACTATTAGAAAGTCAAAGATGATGAAACCTAGAGTTCTTTAAAGTGGGTTACTAATGAATTGTGAAGGATTCTGAACTAGGAGACAGAAGTTCTCCTGGAAAGGAGGGGATGAGCTAGGGCTATGAAAATGCAGAACCCACTTGGTTCCTCCTCAAAACTCTTATTCTTGCCTCAAGGATACAGGTTCACTGATCACTAAAGATCAGTCTTTTATTCTCTGGGCAAATATGAAGCAGAGGATGCATATTTGAATCCCAAGGTGTAACTGAAAGAGAACAGTGAGACTCAGGGCTTAGAAAAAAAGACAACTTAGTGAAAACTGTTGTGTTTCTCGGTATCTTTCATTATCCATCCCATTATTTAGGGATATAATGACATGTCTTGTGCAAGAATGTGATTCACTTCTTCCAAAATAGCCAGTTTCCTGTCCTTAGCTGTATTTCTATAATTTTTGGTTATGTAATAAATGATAGACATAACAGAGTGGTAATGAAACCTTGAAATGGACAACATAACTTTAAGAAGCTCATTGTAGATTTTCTGTCTACAAATTGAGAAACGTATTTACAAATTCTGATGGTGATTGACATGTAAAGATTTAAAAATAACAATACCTGTATGGTCCAATGATTAAATGTATGTGATATTCATAGTATAACAATTCCTCTATTCCATTGTATTTTGAAAATATAAACTTAATATCATACTGGAAAGGAACACTAATGTAGTTTCCCCAGTAAACTAATGTGCTCATGAAAGATCCACCAATATAGCAGGATACTCCAAAATATTTATTCAGGGTGTGATTTCTATTTCCATAGCCATAGATTTCATGAGAATATCCCTAAATAAATTTCAAAAAGAATACTGTATAAAGTATCAGGTTTTTTTTTCTCCAGGAAACATTTTTAATAATGTAGTATTGTCATGAGATACTTATACATCTCCAACTGCCACTGAAATCAAGATCAGCTACTTCTCTAAGTGCCTAAAAAGTATTCAATCTTTTTGATCTTGAGGGTTATTTTCAAAATATATAGAATCCAATGGGGAGGTATGTCTATGACTCTCTGTTGTTTTGTGCATTTCCTTTCTGCATGTTAAGAATTAAGAATTTCATTTCATTATCTTTTTTGTTATATATATAGACACAGTGTCTTTATTTTGTTTATTTATATTCATGTGGTGCTGAGGATTGAACCCAGTGCCTCACACATGTGAGGCAAGCCCTCTGCCACTGAGCCACAACCTCAGGCCCATGTTGTTGTTGTTTTTATGGTGCTAGGGATTGAACCCATGACCTTGTGCTTGCAAAGAAAGCACTCTACCAAGTGAGCTATATCCCCAGCCTCCATCATTTCACTATCTTCTGTCTTTCATTAACATACTTGTCTGGTCACCTTTCAATTTAACATTTTCTCTTGGGCTAATTTTAAGATTGTTTTTCACTGTGCATTTCATGAACTATAGATTCATTAAGATGTCCCCCTTATGGATTTATTTTTTACTTATTATTATTGAAATTAATTAAGATCCTTAATTGTATGTATTTTGTCACTGAACATTACTGGAAAATTACAAGCAAAATCTTTTCACATATCATCTATTCCCATTCATTCTATTTTTTCCTACTAGAACTTCTGTTGACAGATTATATTTTCTCACTTCATCCTCTATATCTTTTTTCCTTTTTCTTTATTTTATAACTTTTACTTTGTTGTGCTTGTGATTTTTTTACATGTAAACTTGGCTTCACTAGAAATGTATTTCTACCATGTACAACATGGATGCTGCCCTATTATACTTCCAGGTTACAGTGGACCAAATAAAAGTTAAAATGTGATTTAGAAGATAGAAGGAAAGCTGCAACCACCATCTTTGTTGGTTGTGGTGTTAGGCTGTAAGAACCAGAAGAAGCAACTCACAGAGACGTAAATTAGAGATTACCCACAACATCCCGTACTCTGCAAATAAAGTTGTCTTGTGTTGACTTGCTGGCTCTGTTGACCAATCTCAGGCTCTTGACCAGACCTCAGGCTCAACCCACATGCAAACGCAGAACCCTGACATAAACCTCTCCACCAGCCTCCTTAATAGTTTGTTTGTTTTTTTTTTTTCTGGCCTTTGTCCATGCTTCCTTTCTGAAATGCTCTGGCAAGCTCCAATGTGTCTACTCATGTCAATACTTGAGAGGGAAGATTTGTGATATTTCTGATCCTAATCACCTATTGTAACACGTACTTGCCCAGTGTCTTCTGTAATCATGAAAGGTATGCATTCAATAATAAATACCCTAATCTATATTGTTCATGATGGTTCTGCTCACAGGCTCTGATTATACTGGATACTATCTTATACTTCCTCTTTAAAAACACTAATGCTCCCTTTTGCCTTTTAGGGGCATTCAGTTTGCTAGGAGGCCCATTTGTCAGTTTATTAATTAAAGTTCTGAGTTCTCTGTAGTCTTTCTATCCCTTCTATTCACATCATCAATGTCATTTTCTTTTTATTTTCTCATTCTTATAGATATCCTTAACTTTTGTTGTTTTGTATCTTTAACTAAAGAAGTTTAATAGTTTCCATGACTTGGTCTTCTGGGTTCCAGTGGGCATTCTTAACTGGGATTGGCACTAGTACAGAGTAAAGTTGTGGAAATATTTCAAAACAATCAAACTGCAAACACAAATTTACCCAGGGCTGTCCACAGGAGACCTTGGACCAGTTTCTAAGCAGTAAATACATTCTCCCTGTTGTCTTATCCAATGAATTGTAAACTCCTACTGGAAAATAGATTTGTTTTGCCAACTACACAATCTATAGCACATAGAAGAGTTCTGAGTACCTAATAGGTGTTCAAATAGATATTTGTTGACTAAACCAATCAGAAATACAGGGTCAAACTGTTTTCAGCTCTATCAGAGCATTCTACCAGGAAATATGTCTGGATTCATTTTTTATGTTGTTTGTACTTCTGTTGGTACGTGTTTTGGGGGTGCTTTTAGTTTTGCTTCATAGACTGTGCTAATCATTGCACTAAAACAATTAGTTATAAAAATAAGCCTATGATGGAGAACTTCCCCATCAAAAGGATTTGTTTTAACTCCAGTCAGTGAGAGCATCACCTGTCCTCAGCCATCTTGAACATAAAATATTCATACTTATCTCTGGGAGCACATTATTATAATTAAAACAGGTGTATAATGATCAAATCATTGTGATTAGCTTTTCCACATCCCAAAACATTTTCAACATGTATGAACCTTCCAACTTTCATCCTCTAGTTATTTTTGAAATGTATAATTAATACTTATGGATTATAGTGTCCCTAATGTTATAGAGCATTGGAATATCTTACTCACCTCCACCTGGCTCTCCACCTTTTCTTTCTCTAATCCCTTGTAGCCTCTAGTGACTTTCATTATACACTACTTCCATATAATTAATGTTTTTAACTTCCACAGTGAGAGAGGATATACAGTATTTGTCTTTTTTTTAACATTTCAACATAAACATTTTATTCCACAATGAAAAATCAAATGTTTTGTTTCCCCACAAGCTATGATTTTATAACAAATATGTTTTACTTTCAAATAAAATTCTAAGAATAAAATTAGCAATATCTGAATATCTTATACAAAAATATTCAAAAGCATGTATCCAGTTCTATCAGGAATACATATATATATATGTATATGTGTGTGTGTATATTAAATACACTAAAATCTGAAGTACATTTTAGATTTTTAGATTTCATTATAGGGGTTATGCTGGGTTTTTTTGAAATTTATTTTTAAAACAGAAGAATGCATTTCAAATCATAGTACATATATAGAGCACAATTTTCCATCTCTCTGGTTGTAAACAAGATAGAGTCACACTTTATGTGCCTACATTATTTCAGTTAACATAGTGACTTTCAATCTATTAATGTTGCTATGAATGACAAAATTTCATTCTTTTGTGACAGAATAATACTCCATTGTGTACAATTTTCAAATCCATTCATCCTTTGATGGAATCTCAGTTCATTGTGTATCTTGGCTATATAAATAGTGCTGCAGTGAATGTGAGCATACAATCCTCAACAAAATGAACAGAACTGGAGACATCACAATATGCAACTTCCAAACATACTCCAAATCTATAATAATCAATACAGCACGGCATTGGCATAAAAACAGACACACTGGTGGGGAAGAATAGAAATTACACAAAGAAATCCACATATTTACAGTTAATTGGATTTCATTAAAGGTTTCAAAAGCATACAACGAGAAAAGGACAGTCTTTTCAATAAATGAAGCTGGAAAAACTGTATATATTATGTAGAAGAATAAAATTAGACCCCTAATTCTAACCACATACAAAAAATCAATTCAAAATGGATAAATGAACTAACTAAATATAATACTCAAAACTATGTAGAAGAATGAAACTAGACTCTTAACTCTAGCCACATACAAAAAATCAATTCAAGCCAGCCTCAGCAATGGCAAGGCACCTAGCAACTCAGTGAGACCCTGTCTCTACATAAAATACAAAATAGGGGTGGGGATGTGGCTCAGTGGTCGAGTGCCCCTGAGTTCAATCCCCAGTACCAAAAAAAAAAAAAAAATCAATTCAAAATGGATAAATGACCTAACTAAATATAATACTCAAAACTATTCACAATTTTCAATACTTTAAATTACCCCAAGGCTCCAGGCTTTTAAAACTAGGCCAGGATTTCTCAATAAATTCACTCTCTTTTTTGTTTAAATTTTCCTCAAAATTGTATCCATTTATATTAGTTTATTGTGAAACATTCTTCTGTGAGTCTCTTGCATTTGTTTAAAGTCCAAATTTTGTTCTATATACCTTATCACACAGATTTATCACGGGTTTCTCAAAATTTTCTATATTCTACAATAACACTAATTTTTTTCAACTTTTCATTCAATTTAGTCTAGTAATTGCTTCTTTTTTTACATGACCTTTAATCATTAGGAAGATTTTTTAAAGATTTATTTTATATAGATTATTCAAAGCTTTTAGAAGGAGAGTTAGTCCAATAACCTAAACTGCCATTATTGGAAATACCTAGCTTCCAAAACTTATCTTCAAGAATAGTATATGTAATAATAAAAATGGCACTACTAGCAAGACTCAATTAATTTATATTATTTTCTATTATTCTAGCAGGAGATTTTTTCTTAATAGTTCTTTTTTTAAATTTATTTATTCTTCTTAGGTATACATGATAGTAGAATGCATTTTGATTCATTGTACACAAATGGAGCACAACTTTTCATTTCTCTGGTTGTACATGATGTAGAATCACAAAATATATGTAGTCATACATGGAGCTAGAGTTATGATGTCCATCTCATTCCACCATCCTTTCTGTCCCCATGCCCCCTCCCCCCTCTTTCCCCTTAGACCAAAATTCCTCCATTCTTCCCATGTCCTCTGCTCTGTTATGGATCGGCATCCATTTATCAGAGAGAACATTTGGCTTTTGGTTTTTTGGTATTGGCTTATTTTGCTTAGCATGATATTCTCCACCTCCATCCATTTACTCTAGCAGGAGATTTTGATTACTGAAAGACTGAACATGCTTTCAGGAACGATCTAAGCTATGGATTTAAGTTACATTCATAGTTTTAGTACTTTCCTGAAAATGTGTCCAATCTTAAAATAGAAACATATGTAAATATGCACATACATTCAAGCACAAATGGGTATACACTATACACAAGAAATAACTCAAAAAGAAGCTGATTACTAGGAATATAATGAACCTTCTTGATTACTCTTTATCAAACATATAATTATCATTGAACAACCATTTGTATTTTAAATAAAAAGAATTGATTTCATAAGATAAGTCTTATGCCAGGAGATTTGATTGTTTATTAATATTTGCCAAGAGAGTTTTGATCCATGAAATGTGGGCACTTGCAAATTAAACTCCATTTATAATTTTTTTAGAAGTAAAACCCAATTCTTTTTGGTTAGTCTATTGATGAATTCTGTTCTTTCTCCTAATCAGAACTATTTAAATTTTCCCTATGTGGTTTCACAAATTCAGGAGGAAGAAATGGTTATTCTTATTTTGTAGTTATGAACATCTTTAAAATAATAAATGCTGCATTGGAAACCCATATAATTCTGTCATTACAGGGGTAATAAGACAAAGAGAACAGATCAAAGGTCACCTGTAGAGCCATTGACGAAGACAACACATTTAAATTTACATGTCATAAAAGTTAAATGAGCCAGTAGAGATGGAGCATGCCTGCTGTAATCCCGGAGGCTCAGGAGGATGAGGCAAGAAGATCACAAAATCAAAGCCAACCTCAGCAAATTGAAGCACTAAGCAACTCAGTGAGTCCTTGTCTCTAAATAAAATACAAAATAGGGCTGGAGATATGGGTCAGTAGCCAAGTGTCCCTGAGTTCAATCCCTGGTAGTCCCCCTACAAAAACAGTTAAATGAGTCTCATTTGAAAAACGAATTCTGAAATAAAAACAAAAGAATAAATTATTAGCTAAATGTAGGACACTAACTCAAAAACAATTTTAAACTGTTTTAAATATATGGAAGTGAATCCATTTGGCAGGAATGACATTCTTTTGTTTTCAGTGTCTTATCTAAATATTTCTAGGCCTATATAATTTTCTGTTAATGAAGGAAAAACAGTGTTTTATCTGTGTAGTCTTATTGCCTACATAATTTTCTCTGAAATAAAGCTGTTACAATATAAAATCTGAGTACATATATTTTGAACAATATTATTTTATATAGAAAAAATTAGTTCTCTGGTACATATCTATAGGCTACTTAGGGACCCAAGTATAGCTTTTCCTAGACAACACACAAATGATGCTTGAAAGAGCTAAGGCTCTATTCATAGCAGATGCTCAGCCTCATAACTAAACTAAAATAGATTTGAAGTGATCAATAAATACCATTTGGCAAACCAGGCTATAGTAGCTACATGTTTATTTTATTTCACTGTGATCTTAGACCTAAATGGCATCGCCAGATCCTAAGTGAGTTAGAAATATTTCAAGGATTACTTCAGAGTACTTTGAGCAGTTTTCCCATCGTTTATATTAAAGGTGAACTAGATCCTCTGACCATTGACATTGAATGCAAATATGAATAAGTGATTCTTATCTTTCTGTTCTTGCATTTTGAGACCATATTGCTGAAGTACAAATTTACAATTGTTTGATGAGAATATTCTCTTCTGGGAAACAAAGTCCATAACAGTTTAGATGGAGGCTACATAGACAGGAGGCTCAAGGTCCTGCTTATCCTGTCCCATTAATGTGCCCATCATTCCTAGTTACTGCTTTACTTTAATTTTTAAGATCCTATGTCTATAAGATACTCTCTGAAAAAGCAAATAAGATACCTACATGGGGGTATCCCTGACTTCATTATCATCTATGAATGCCTTATAAGTGGTTATTTTATCACATTAGTTAGCTTTAGAAAATTTGGCCATAAAGCCAGGCGTGGTGGTGCAAGCCTGTAATCCCAGCACTTAGGGAGCCTGAGACAGGAGAATCGCAAGTTCAAAGCCAGCCTCAGTAATGGTGAGGTGCTAAGCAACTCAGTGAGACCCTGTCTCTACATAAAACACAAAATAGGGCTGGGGATGTGGCTCAGTGGTCGAGTGCCCCTGAGTTCAATCTCCAGTACCAAAAAAAAAAGAAAAAGAAAGAAAGAAAGAAAGAAAGAAAGAAAGAAAGAAAGAAAGAAAGAAAGAAAGAAAAAGAAAAAAGAAAAAAATTGGGCCACAAAAAGTGGGACTCAGTTCAGTTATATTTTGAAAATGTAGAGGTTGGACAGAATGATAACAGAGTTCCCAACTATAAAAACCTCTTTGTTATGCCATAAATATGTCTGCATGTCTAATAAAATATGTGATAGCAAAAACCTATTGAAAATTCAGGAACATTATAAAACTAACAATTAAAAATTATACTGGAGAGAACTATTCTTAACAGGTTGAAAATGGGAAAAATATCTCATCATTTTCCAAGGAATTGTTTTGCATGCTTTTACCTAAAGGAACTGTTTAAAGTTTTACATCAGAAAAACAAACGAATATGCAAACAGTAGAATGGACTAAACTTTTTTTTTTTAAATGTTACTGCCAGAAAATGCAGGCTTACAAGAAAGATTGGATTTCAACAGAAATAAAAGTATTTTTCTTTGGAGACAATGTATATACAATAGTGTTTCAGTACTGATGTGAATGATCCTAACCATCATTATCTTGATCTTTTCCCCTGAGTCCAAGATATATATTTAATGTTATTATATATCTCTACCTTTATGTTCTATGGATATTTAAAACTTAAACTATCAAAAATACAATTTATCATTTCCTCTCTTCAGTTCTAAACTTTTTCCTTCTTATTTCAGATATAAATTCATAAATAATATAGAGCCATTAGAGAATATAAGCCAGAGTCTTGAAAATATTTCTATATTTCTTCCCTGATCTCATCATGTCCTAACTTTTGGGTTTACTCTTGAATCTGTCCAACTCTCTTCTCCTCTGTAAAAATTACTGAAGTTCAGATCCCCTAGTGTCCAGGCAACATTTTTGCCACAGCTGTGCAGCCAATTTCTTTAACAGCTACTTACCCAATTTGTGTTGTCAGTGCTGTATTAAGTCATGTTAAGAAAATTAAATATCTTTATTTTAATGAGTATATATTAACAAACAAAATGGTTGTTCATATCATCACCTATGCATTCCTTGTTCCCCTGAAACATTAATTTAAAAAATATTATATGTGGACCAAAGAGGAATACAAACATGAAGTAAATGTGAACTGCAAGCTTCACTTGAGCCACACCTCTCAGTTTTTCTCCACATAGAGGAAGTGCCAGGCCTCTATGTGTCTATAGTGAATTCTGACAGAGTGTTATCCTACTGCTCTGCACTATCCTATTTAATTACAAATTGGTAGACAGCTTTTAAAATGGCTCCTGAGAATCTGAGCCTCCTGATATCCATCCTTACTCTCCTCCTCAGTGTGGGTAGACTAGTGACTTACTTCTGATGTGGAGGTATGATAAAATGATAGGCTATCACTTACAGGATTAAGATACAGTGTATGGTGACTGTATTTTTGTTGGTATTTACTTTCTCTCTTCTCTTGCTCCTTTTGAAAAAGGAAGCCGCTATGTTGTGAGCTGCCTTCTGGAAAGACCAAAGATTAAGGAATTGAATGAGAGCCATCTCTAAGCAGAATGAAGCTGAGGTTTCATTTTAAAATCTCACAAGGAAATGCATGCCACCAAATACAACTGAGAGAACTTGAAGCACATCAGTGTCAAGCTGACCTTGAAATGATTGTGACTTTGTAAAAGATTCTTAGATATGAAAACTGGCTAAGCTAGACCTAGATTTCTGACCCTCAGAAGCTATAAAGCCATACAGTTTATTGTTTGAGCCACTTTGGGATAATCTCTTATGCAACAATTAGTAGCTAATACATTAGAGTGAAAACTCCTCAAGAGAGGGAAGGGGAGAGAGAGAAAGAAAAAGAGAGATTTTATGTTGCATTAAATCCCTAGCACCCATTTCATTTGGATAGAATTAATCAGGAGAGAAATTTCATTCTGATATATATGAAATTGAAAAAAAAAGAAAGCAAACCATAAATAATTAAAACAACTATAAGAAATGTGTGGCTCGAACTGAAGAGAAGTTAGAGTGATTTGATAAAGGAGAATGAGCAATGAATACAAAAATTTAATTCAAGTGAAATGAAAGAAAAACACTTTTTGTCAACAAAAATGCTAACCAGATTGTGTAAATGCTATGAAATGAAATATTTTTTTTTGCTCACTAAACACTAGGTTTGAGTTATGGATGCAGAAGTAATTTTGCAGTTGACTTTCAAAGTTGCTTTGTTTGGAAAAATAGAAGAAAAGAATTAGATACTTATTGAAGCAATTGGAGGAAAAATGTGCTGAAACGAGGGGGATAGGTATGGACAAATACAAAAAGAAGAGAGAATATTCCAGAGAAACATAATGTAAATGGTCTCAGAGGGTTTGTTTATATCACTCTTATAATATATTGAGCATTTTTTAAATGTATGCAAATCATAGAAAGGGCTGATTTTACTACCTCTGAGTAGTTAGTACAAATACAGATAGCACATGCTCAGTGGAGAGAAAATTAATAAGCTTAGGATGGAGCTTAGAGCTAGAGGTCACTATAAAAGGAAAGTATCAGAAATTGGAAAACATTCTAGGGAGAATATTGAACTTTTCCTTAACAGTGCAGTAAAAGTTTGAGCTGATATTATCTAGATCAAGATGTCTTTAGATCAGGAATGATCCAGGTGAGATATCAGTTATGTATATTAGCATAGTTGAGTGAATTAGGTGACTATACTTAAAAAATGTATTTTGAATCAGTCAAGACTAACAATAAAAAATTAAATATTTTCAATAAGAAGACTTTAATGTGGAAGTTTGATTGTATAAATAATGGAGAAGCTTAAAAATAAAAGATAGGAAGCCATGGCAAATACTAATTAAGAGGGATAAAATGAAGAGGAGATTTCACTCATGCCAAGGGCTAGTGTTAACAGACAGAAGCTACAGTCATGTGAACATATTCTAAATGAATAGAGACCACAAAGTTTCACAGGTGCTGCACACTGCTGAAGGAAGAGAGGAGAGACATGGGAGAGGGAAATATTCTGATTTCCCCTTCTTTCCTTCCTCCCTCCTCCCTCTCTTCCTTCCTTCCTTCTTTTCCTATCTGTGCCTTCCATTCGTCCAAAACTATCCAAAAGCAGATGACAGAGTTGTCAGGTTAGCACACCTGTGATAACCAGCAGAGCAGGGAAAGAACAAAGAATAGATCTAACACGGAGAGAAAGGCACAGCTTAAGTGTAAGAAGGGAAGTGTCATTAAATAACATGATTAAAATCTTGAATTAGAAGTGTGAATTAACATTGAAGACAAAATTGACACCAAACACTTTTTCCTAGCCCTATCTTTTATATAAGCTCTGATCTCAGATCCTTTGGATGCAAATGCCATTGAGAAACAAATTGAGGGACCCGTTTATTTCTATATAGGTATCTACTTCAGCTCAGATCCCACATCGTTGATGTATCCACAATATACAAAATGATTCTTCAGCACTTCAACTTTAAAATACGATGTAATTTCACATGTAAAGCAACTCAGTATCAACTGCATTGGTGAATCACTTTCCGCTTCCAGATGTGTTGATGCTCAGCCATGCACATCAGACATAGGCCAATAGAGTCACATTTTTTAATTTTTTTTTCACATTTACCACTGAAAAGTGGTAAATTTATAACCGCCCTCCCCTTATTCAAAACAGTTTTCTGGCAAATAACCAATTACTGGTGTGTTTAATACCTCAACAAACTAAAGAACATTCCAAACCCACCTCAATTCTATTCCCCTATAAGGACCTAGAAAAGTATGTTACAGCACCAAAGATATGTCTGAAACTTCTTTCAGCATTTTTGAGGTCAACATAGTCAACAAAATCCAAGAATTCTGATCTTTATTTTCTGCCCTACAGCCTCTCACACTCAATACATTTCACTGTGATCAAAAAAATCACAGGATGATTAAAAGTATTTCTATTTACTTTTGTTTTTAACATGCCAAAAAAATATTTAATGTCAAGAGATGATTTGATATGCGGACATGACTTTACTGTTAATTACTTATTATATCCCCAAAATTTTCTCAGAATTATTTTCTGTATAAAATACAGCATGAAAACTATTTCAGCTAAAAATATCCTATTAATTGATATATATGTATGTCATTTCTCTTTACCTTCTGTAAAGTCACATACATACCTAAACTTCTGTGATTGGCTCTTAAAACTTAAAATGAATGAGATTTTTAACAATCTTTTTTTTTTTAATATCTTTATTTATTTTATGTGGTGCTGAGGATCGAACCCAGTGCCTCACACATGCGAGGCAAGCGCTCAACCGCTGAGCCATAACCCCAGCCCCTAAAAATCTTTTATTAGTGCATTATGATTATATATAATATTACAGTTCCTTTTGACATAATCACATATGCCTGGAGTATAATTTGCTCCAATTCATTTCCCAGTATTTTCTCTTTCCCTCCCCTCTTTCCTCCTCCTGTTAAATTCCTCTATACTACTGATCTTCCTTGTATTGTATTTATTATTAATTTTAATTGGTGCTTTATAGATTTACACAAAGGTAGAATTCACTGTAGTATATTTAAAATGCACATAGTATAATTTGGTGAATTTTATGAATGAGATTTTATAAGTGAATTTGTTTTGGAGAGAAAAATACAGCTCTTGGGCTTAGATATTATTTTTTTAATACAGAGGTTTTGCTAATGATTAATAAACAGAACATTATCCTATGTATTCTTGGGACAGCTTCTTTTCTAGCCTTTCAGGTAATGACTTCATAGTTTTTGATTTGCCACTGTAGGCTTCAATTCAGTTTTTCTAAAAAATGATGGATATCAGAAATTCTATCAAAAGAGTTAAAGATTCTAAGCCACCTAGTACTGGGTGTCAAAAGGTGACAGTGCCAGGTAAGAGTCCATTTGAAAAGCTACCCAGTTCTGCTCTCACAACTATTGTTCACTGCATTGAGTCAAAAAATACTTAATAAAAGAGAGGAAAAAAAGAAATTAAAGCTCTTCCTGAAAATAGTCTGACAAAAGTGAGATCATCAAAGGAAATGATTTAGGCCACCCCGCTGAGAGACACAAAGGAGTACCAGGGACCCACTCACCAATAGGACCATATAGAACCATGATTATTTGTTTTTAAAAGAAATTATGAGAAGGATAATTCAAAGAAAAGTTTCACATATGTAGATATATCCAACTAAAATGTGCTTGTCTAAGATTGATAAAGCAGAGAGAAATATACTAAGGAGGCTTATTTTCTATTTGTACCAGGAAAACATATTAAGTCAATGTACTTTTATAATTAAACTGTTATTGATTTTTAATAATGTAAATTAAATTGAACTTAGAAATATATTCCTAGAAGATATTAAAAACTCATTATTTGAAGAATCTCAATTCATATAGAATTATAAGTAAAACTTCCCTGTCAAGGAGATAGAGCATTACTTCTCACACTTTAACTTATAATATAAGGGAACATAGTGACCTTCTAAAGAATGTTTTTTTTTTTTTTTTTTTTTGATACTGGAGATTGAACTCAGGGGTACTCGACCACTGAGCCACATCCACAGCCCTATTTTGTGTTTTATGTAGAGACAGGGTCTCACTGAGTTGCTTTAAAGAATGTAGTATGAAAATATAAGTAAAATGGTAGCTGCATAGTCAAAAAAATGAAAATACTGTGTTTGTAAGATAAGCAAGGTTAATATCATCATTAAGAAGTCATTGCTTATTATGAGTATACCAAAAAGGAACTTTTCATCACATATGCCCATTTTACTTCTGTGCCTAACCTCTCAGTGAGTATAAGCCTGTCTAGACATGAAAAAGGCATTGAACAAACCCATACAGAAGGATTTTCTGTAAAATACCTAGTGCTCCCTAAACTTTCAAGGTTTTCAAAAACAAGGAAAGTCTGAGAGGCTGTCAGAATCTAGAGGGCCCTAAACAGATATTACAACTTGGTATATTATGAGATCCTAGATAGGTAAAAATTAGGGAAATCTAAATTAGGTATGTACTTGAGTTAGTGATAATATATCAGGAGCAGTTCATTAATTTTGATAGATGTATCTTAGGAAAACAGGAAAAAACAGGTGTGGGATTTAAGGAAACACTAATATTCTTGCAATTCTTCTGTATATCTAAAACTTATAAATGAAAATTTTTTTTTTAGAAACTTAAGTTAGGCATATCTAGTTAAAAAGACAATAAACTTTGAAAAGTATAATTAGTATGAGTAATATGACTATATTTTGAATAATTTATCCTTTCAGGAATTCCATGTATTTGGGATTTAATGTTTGCTCAGCAGAGGCACACTAATGAGTAAAATATTTCCTGGAGGTAAATGCATAAAATTAGATTATAAATCATGATATGTAGTGTATCTGGAGAGGGCCACTTCTTTTGCATTTCTCCTTCCTTTACACCTAACTTGATATAGGATATTTCCACCTCCCTACTGCCTACCATCAGCCCTAATTCAACTCTAAACACACTGGCAAGTCATTTAGCATTTATGGATGCTTTGTTGGGAAGACAAAGGAAAAGAATAGATGGTAATTCATATAGGAAACATGCAATTTTTAAAAAAAACTTTTTTCTTCTTTATTTAAAGGTCAAGAAGTCTTAAGTTCATTTTATTTCCAAGAATCTTTTCCTTTTATTCCCAAGATTACCTTACTACAGCTTCCTTCCATTTGAGATCTTCTGAGATGCTTTTATTTGTAGCTAATTTAGATCTCTCTTGATCTCTCAAATTGACAGCTTTATAGTTACCAACACCTTGAACAACCTGACAATATTTGCTGTGGTTTAGATATGAGGTATTCCCCCAAAGCTCATGTGTGAGACAATGGAAGAAAGTTTAGAGGTGAAACAATGGGCTATTAGAGATTTTTACCTAATCAGTGCATTAATCCCCTGATAGGAATTAACTTGATAACTGTAGGTGGGTAGAGTGTGGCTGAAAAAGGTAGATCTCTAGGAAAGTGCCATTAGAGTTTATGTTTTGTTTTTGGTGAGGAGAGAGCTCTCTGTCTCTTTCCTGGTGCCATGTTCCCTGCTCTTTCCATCATCACACACTTCCACTATCATGTTCTGCCTCACCTCACATCTCAAGAAATAGAGTCAACCATCTATGGACTGAGACCTCTGAAACTGTGAACCCTCAAATAAACATTTATTTCCTCCTCTAAAATTGTTCTTGCCAGGTTTTATGGTCATAGTAGGGAAAAAAACCAACTAAACCAAAAATTGGTATCAAGAAGTAGAATCTTTGCTATGATTAATATAGGACTGTGGACAGTGAAGATGGAGCTCATAATGTTTCAGACTAGGAGAACTTTATAGGAAATTGCACTAGAATGCATTCATGTTATGTTCTGGCTATGGAGATTTTTACATTTTGCCTACATCCTGAGACTTTTTGTGAATCTGGAAGAGAAAATTTCAAGACAGCAGAGCCTTCAGGGTAGTATGAATATTGCTGGCAACTTTAGCCAAGTTTATTGTGAAAATCAGAAGCAGAAAGCAAAGCAAAAAGATTTGAGAAACTCAGAGTTTTCCCAGAAAACGGGGGCTAAGGAAGGTGGGATTATTAAAGATAATATAGCCACTAAAGAGATTCTGCTAAATACTTTACCCACAAACAATAGGAAATACAGTTTGGGGGCATTTCAAAAATTGACAAGACCACACCCATCTCAGGCTTGGGGTTATAAAAGTGAAAGTTCTCTTGGGCAGAATCCAGTGGGCACTGTGCTTGCACATTAGGGCCTAAGAAGTTGTATAACCATTACCGGCCATCCAGGCACTCAGAGGCTGCTGCTGCCAGGGTCCCTGGAGTCTTGGCTACTGCTGGAGGTGGTGGCAGACCTTGGCATCAACTTCTGGCAAGATCACAGGATGCCGGAGTTAGGAATCTCAGGCTTCCACTGAGATTTCAAAGGAAGCCTGGGAGGCCAGGCAAAGTGCAGTAGAGTTCAAGTCCCTGCAGACAGCTCACAAGAGGGCAATGTGAGGAGATGTGAGGATGAAGCCAAAGCTGCAGTGGAGACCCTCAAGATTAAGAAATGCCAGTAATGTGGGATGTACGCAGAGAAAAGCTGCAGGAAGTAAGCAGAGATGAGCCAAAAGAGAGGCCTTGTGGGCTGCACTGAGCAAAGCCATAGGCACAGAGTTATACAAGCCCTTTGCAGAAACTGTCATGATGGCATGTGTTCCAGATGTTGGACAAGGAACTATACAACTTGTTTGCCCAGCTGAATTTCATTTTTGCCTTGGTCTCATCTCTTCTTTCTGTGCGCCTATTTCTCCCTTGTGAAATAGAAATTTTTACTCTGTGCTTTTATATGTAGGATATATGTATCTTACTTTTGATTTTTACAGAAGCTCACACTGCGAGTATGCTTTAAGTCTCAAAAGAGATTTTGAACTTGGACTTTTGAGCAATGTTAAAATTGTTAAGAATATGGGGACTCTTGGGGATGGACTAAATGTATTTTGCATTATGAGATGGACATAAGCTTTGGGGGACTAGGAGCAGAAAATTGCTTTAGAAATGAGGTGTTCCCCAAAATTCATGTGTGAAAAAATACAAGAAAATTTAGAAATTAAATTATTGGGTTATAAGAGGTTTAACCTAATTAGTACATTAATCATCATAGGGATTCCTTTGGTGGTAACTACAGTCAGTTATTGTATGGCTGGAAGAGGTGGGTCTTTGGGGAAGTGCCTTTGGGTTTTATGTTTTGTTGGTGGTGAGAGGAATCTCTTTCTCTCTGCTTCCTGGTGTAATGTGCTGAGCTGCTTTCCTCTACTACACCTTACCACACTAATGTCCTGCCTCACCTCAAGCCTTAAGGAATGGAACCAGTCATCTGTGAACTGAGACCTCTGAAACTGTGAGTCCCCAAATAAACTTTTCCTCCTTTAAACTTGTTCCTTTAAGGTTTTTTGGTCACAGAAATGAAAAGATTGACTAAAACAATGTTCTTTTAGATTTGTCTCTTTAGAGGGAAAGAAGTCCTTTAGCTAACTTTTTTTCCTACCACCTACAACATATCTTCACAGATATAATTTCATTTTTTATGACCAAAAAATAATAATGTGGTTTCATCCATTTTATTGTGTAGAAGTATTATTTTCTAGAAGTTTTCAGAAATTGAACTACATGACTTTCTTATATTTAGCATTCTATGAAGGAAAATTATAATAAAATACAGTATGAAAGTGAAATATTGAAATACAAAATAATGTATATCACTCTATGTCACTGCCTGTAGTGGCCTCAATGACTTAAGTTCTAAACTTGATTTCTAACAAAATTTAAAAACTTATCACTAGGTTATTTAAATTCTGCTGGTGTATGTATACAGTTATTGGACAAGTTCTAGAAACATGAATCAATAGTCAAAAAGATCAGGTGGCAAGAGGGGACCAGAAATGCTACCTCATGGAAGACAATTAAACAGTCTTAAATTCATATACTACATATATATATATATATATATATATATCTAAAAAACTGTCTTCTTGGCTCATATGCTTTCTATTTCTAATACACAGTGTTCACAACATTTTTCTCATAAGTACTACTATTTCTACTAATTCACTAATTTCTATTAATTTTCTAATTAATAAGTTATTTAATTCTTCTAACTTAAGTCATGCTATTAAATGAAGGAAGTTTTACATACTTCACATTCAAATAGAACTGATTGTCAAGAAATTAAAGTCAGGAGTGCTGGCATATGCCTGCCTGTAGTCCCAGGTATTCCTTTGGGTAAGGTAAGAGTATCACTTGACACCAGGAATTCTGGCCCAGCCTGGGCCACAGTGGTAGCCTTTAAAAAATAAAAATAAAACTGATTTCTATATCCTTTATGTTTTGGAACTCAAAATAAGTGAAAAAAATATCAAAATCAGTGTCCCTCCTTTATTGTTTTGTATCACAGTGTAGTTGCTTTAATACTCTACTACAAAGCACTTGCATGAAGCTGATTATGATAATAATAATAAAGGTGTCAAATACATTTAATAGCATGAATTGTTCTTGAAATAAGATGGCAATAATGGCAGCTTACAAACTTCATATGAATCATTTTTTGTTTTGTTTTTGATGTTTTGTTACAGCATCTAAATATTTTCTAAAATGTATTCAGAAGATATAGAAGATACTTATGATGGAAAGGTAGTGTGCCTTGTCAAAGAAATGTTCAGACCCTGTTGCAGACTTAGGGAATAGACTTCAACCCCAGAGGACCCTGGTTATTTCACCAACATCTATGGACAGCAAAATATTAAATAATTATATTAATAGGAGTATTTAAGTCACTTTTTACCAGGCTCTATCAGTGGTACTTTAAAAATTTTTGGTTTGCTTGATATTTGTTTTTGCCTTGTTTTACTTTGTACCACACTCTTTAGACTTAGTTGCAGATACTATACTCAAACAAGGGAGCTGAATCTTAAACTGTAGACACTTATTATAAGCTTAAGTAACACTATGCTATAGAGTTAAAATACTTTGGTAAACATTTATAATTTACACAATATTTTCCTTTTTAGTTCAGGATAATCATTACCTAAATAATAGACATTCTTTGAATCTAATAATGACACAATTTTGTATGAATGAGGTGTTCTTCTTAACTTAAACTTCAGTGGAAAAGAAAGAAATCACAGTATGCACTATTTCTATAATTGAGATACAAACAATACTCTGGCAACACAGGTGAGGGTAAGGCAAATTCTATTCAGGTTTCATGACAGAAGTGTCATTTGTACTGCTGTCCCAGATAGTGTTAGCTCTAAGTGAACAAAAGTCAAGTGTGCACAACAAGAAACAATGCAAAATGTGGAATGGCTGAAGATCAGAATGTAAAACAAAGAAAAGTGAAGAGTTTTTTAGCTTTAAAGAGTTTAATTCCTTATTATGTACCAAGGATCTCTCTGTAGCAGTAGAGAATAGAGAGATAATCGAAGGAGGGATAGGCAATATGGAAATTAGCTACAAGACAAAAAATAACCAGCACCATCAAGAAGGCATTGGCACAGAGACTGGTTACAAATCATTTAACCCACTTCTCATTTCTCCTGGTCAAAGTTGGACCATATTTCTGAGACTATCTTGAAATTAATGTTCAGAAATAAATAAAGAAACAAAGAAATTGTTGAAACCCATAAAGAATTACAAACAATCTTTTATGCATATATAACAACAGAGAATATTAAAGAAACTAATTCTAGATTTGTTTCTAAATTCACCAATGAATTGTGAAACACATGTACTTTCCACTCAACTGTGGTGAAAAATTGACTGTGATGCAAAGAAATGTCTTCTCTCTAAGGCAATATCTGATTTCATATCAACCAAATTATTACTTCCAAATTACATTAAGGCTGAGGTTCACATTTTTCTTAATCTACACCATATTAGACTTTCAACGCAACGTTTTCTTTCAAAGATAAAGCAGATATCAATGTTAAATTAAAAACAGAGTCAAGACAATTTAGATTTCATTGTTACACATTTATAAAACTGAAATTAAATATTTAATCTTTTATAAAATGTTTTTTAAATAAAATTCCTACTTGAAAAAATTTTTAAAAAAGATCTTGCAGCTATCTTTTGCTCCATCTTCCAGTACAATATCTACAACCAGGTGATCGTAGAAGCCTTTGTTGAAGAGGGCAGCATGTCTAAGCACTCAAGTGATTGAAGGACTGCATGCTTTGCTCCCCATCACCAATCAGTAGAACACGCTTTGCTACTCAAGTTAGTGAATAATAAATTGTTATTAATATAAATATTGGATTTGGTGGGCTTATTTTTAATATCTAATAGTATCCTGAATATTAACAGTATTACAGACAGGAAATAAAAGGGACAATGAAAAAAATTAGAAAGTTGTTTATTATGGTTTGCATATGAAGAATCACTACATTTCATGTCTTGGAACCATGCTAGGCATTATAGCATTAGTCAGAGGAGAACTGATTAGATTATGTGAGCTGTAACCTCATCAGTGGATTAATCAATTTGATGGAATAATATTTTTAATGAAATACTGGGTGGTTACTACAAGCAGGTAGGGGGTGGTTGGAGAAAGCATGTTACTGGGCGTGTGTTTTGGGGAATCATATTTCATCCTTGGCTCCCCTCTTTCTCTCTTGCTTTCTCTGCCTCCTGGCTGCCATGGGCTGAGCAGCCTTCCCCCACCAAGTCCTTCCACCATGATGTTCTGCCTCTCCTGTGGCCCAAAGGAATTGTGCTGGCTCACTGTGGACTGAGCCTCTGTAATCATGAGCCTAAAATAAACTTTCCTTCTTCTAAATTGTTCTTTTTAGATATTTTGGTCACAATGACAAAAAACTAACAAACGTTTTTTTATAAAATGAGAAGATACAAATGAATATAACCAAGATTTTGCTTTCATATAACTGGGATCATGGCAACACAATACCAAAAAGAGCATATGCAAAGAGAAGAATGTATTTAGTCTGAAATATATTGACATGTAGTCTAAGTGTGCAATTGGGGTTTAATCAGAGAGGACAGCCAAAACATAACAAAAAAATATTTGAAAAGAATATTTTGAAATTATTTTTGAAATAGAAAATTAGTTATCATATGGAGATAATTACAATTTCTCCTATGTCTTCAGATAAAGACTCTATAGTTTAGCATTGTTTATAAATTGGGAAGGTATATTATTTCAGTTTTTATGTTCTCTGAAGGATTCATGTGAGTCTTTTTAAGAGTATTAGTAGGGGCTGGGATTGTAGCTCAGCAGTAGAGTGCTTGCCTCCCATGCATGAGGCCCTGGGTTCGATCCTCAACACCACATACAAAGCAATAAAATAAAGACATTGTGTCCATCTACAACTAAAAAAATATTTTTTTTAAAAAAAAAAAGAGTATTAGTATGTCCTGATATCCAGAAAACAGCTGGAAATTTGGATATGGTGTTCAGAGAGAGAAGAATTCTAAAAATTTAAGACACCAAAATCTTCCTTTTTGGAGGATTGCTAAAGGAATAGATTTGTATTTGAACTCAAGTCACATCATAGGAAAATAAGAGTAAAAATTTGCCAGGTTATACTTCTGCTTAGTAGACAGGAAGGGTAATGAGCAAAACTAAAAATAGTTATAATGTGGGCAAAAAAAAAAAGGAATAGTCAATACCAAATTTCACTGAGAATATACCATCTTGACTTTGTACTTACCAGGCACATTAAAAAACCAGACATATTGTAATGGTAAAAGTGTACACCATTAAAGATAGCTCTTAATGCATCTGCCATGATTTGTATCATGATCCAAAATCAAATTAAACCCATATAGACAAATGCTAAGTAGATAAAGTTATAAATCTTTACATATTTCAGCTAAAAAAGCAGATGAACATACTAACAATAACATAAAAACCAGAGACTGATCAATTTCACTAAAATTTCTGTCCCAAATGCCAAAGTTGAGAACAAACTTTGCACAAGAAAGCAACAGCAGACTTAAATATAACTGGTTTATGAGTGTTTGTGAAGTGTTAGGGAAATGAAGGGAGTAAAGAATGGTGACAATCAGTTTAGGATCTGAAATCTGAAAACACTTCAAAAAAAGGCATTTTTAGGGCTCTGAATATTTTAGTATGCTAGCTGAATGAAACGAAGTATTAAGGAGAGCAAAAATGAGAAGTTGCTAGAGAGGACAATGAGCAAAGCAGACAGGATATCTGGCCCTTGTAATTAGTAGGCAAAATGTTGTGGTTGTTAGAATTTTCATTGGCTGTTTTCTCCCTTCAGTTTTTTAATGTTCTTCTGACTCTAGAATATAGCTCCAAGTCTGTGACAAGATGCCAGATGGTTGTTCTACATTTGTCATCTGCTTAGCAGAAAATGAACTTGCAATACTTTCAGCTAATCCTTTCTGTAGTATACTTACCTTATTCCTCCTTTATTGTTGTGATCTCAACCATCAGCTGTTTTTGTTGTTGCTGTTTCTCTTTTTCTTTTTTTAAATCTTTGTAGAGGAGTTAGGGGTTAATGCTCTAAAATATTAATCGATTATGTCCATGTTTATATTTCAGTTATAACAAGGGACATACAAGTTATGTTGGTATTACAAAATTGTTTTAACAGAACAATTATAAACAATTATAACCTAAGCTAATTATAAAGAAGAAAGGATGCTTTGGCTCACAGTTTTGGATGTTTGAGTCTAAGATCTCTCAAACCTATTGTTTTGGACTTCTGGTGGGTATGCACTTGACAATGCCAAGTGAAGGAAAAAAGAAAAAAAAATTTAACATTTATTGCACAAGACAAGAGAAAGAAGGAGCTGGGATTCCCTGATCCCTAATGACCTAAAGACCTCCTACAAGGCCCCTCACCATAAAAGTACAAAGAATTTCTTAGTAGTGCCACCCTGGGCCGAAGCCTTCAACACAGGGGCCTTTGGAGGACATTTAACATCCAAACTATAGCATGTATTAACTCCACATATATATGAGGAGTGGAAGATAACGAGGAAGCCGTGGTTGTTCTGATGATGTCCTCAAATTCCTCAGATAACAGGACAAAAATGTGTATACTTCCTTTCCCCATTTACCTTCTAAAACTTGCTCTGAAGACCTCAGGGGTAATGGCTTGAGTTTCAACTCAAGATTTATTTCATAATAACTGTGAATCTTAAGAAATGGCCCGCAATTGGATGCAAACTACATTATTCTAAACAACAAAATGAAATTTTTTCTTTCAAAAATTTCAAAATGTGTTATGAGAATTAAAAGAAAAGGAAATATTGAATGTTTATAATGGTATATGGCATATAATAAATACTCAGTATACTCTATTTAGCTACGCTAGGTGTTATATCATGAAATGTAGGTATTCATAAAATTATAGTCTCCCATAAATAGATTTAAAAGTGTATAATGGCATTCAATGAGCATTATTATACAATTTTTATGTCATTACATTCTGACTTCCATTGTTTGTCTAAAAGATTCAGAGAAAAAAGCAAACTCTGAGGTCTCCTTGTTGTTTTGTTTTGTTTTACAGTGCTAGAGATTGAACCTTCACACATATGGCAGACATTCTACTACTGAATTAGAACTCCAGTTCTCTACTTTTTAAATGAGCCATTTTAATCTCAGTTTTAAAATTATATAACCATAGTGAATAATCATAAATTAAGTATGGATAATCACTATGAAATTACTCTTTTTATTCGACCATATTGAATAATCATAAAGTAAGTATGGAAAATCACAATGAATTTATTCTTTTTAAGGTGCAAATAGCACTCACAATATGAGCCACTTCTTCAAGAATGTGTGTATGTGTATATATATATGTATATATATATATATATATATATATATATCCAGTTTTATATATATATATCCAGATATATATCTCCAGTTATATATATAACAGGATATATATCCCGTTATTGGCCTTCTCTTTCTTACTGATGTTTCCAAATTTGATAGTGATATTTTCCCATTTTCCAAATGGAGCATTAATTTTACAATCTATGGAATTTGTCATCTCTAAGAATTCTTATCCATGCATTTTGGTTAATCAATGTAAATGTTTGGTCTTTTGTACATTGTAGAGTGTTTCAGATTCATGTTTCCTTAAAACTAAGTCTTTGATGTTTTCTTATAACAAAATTTCCAATACACCAAAACAAAAGAAAACAAAAAGATATGTGTGTGGTCAGAAAAAAATAAGAAATCACCACTTGAGGCAATATATGGAGCTCTCACACATAATTTTTATAAGTATATGAACATATTGGTCAGCATTTCATTTTTTGTAATATAGAGTGAACAGAGATTGAAAGCAGGGTCGGTGGGACCAGAATGATCCTATCTCCAATTCCTATCCTGTGTTCCTTAATAAGGCACAAATCCCTTTAAGTCTATTTTCTTGATTTTAAAATGATGCTAATTACATAGTTTATATTGTTGCTGTAATAACTACACGTTGGTGTAATATATTTCTAGCAAAATTTTTGCACCAGTAAGTTGTGGTTGTCAAAGTAATACTGCTAGCAATACGTCTTTCTTCATTGTTTCCTATAAATATTGTTTAAACATAATATTTGGAAAATTCAAAATTTGACTTCTCTCTGATAGATTAAAATATCCTAAAAGAGGGCTGGGTGTGTAGATCCATGATAGAGTGCTTGTCTAGCATGCACAAAGACCTGGCTTAGATCTACTGAACTAAAAAATGAAAAAAAAAAAAATTCTCAGAGATGTACATGCTTATACGGAAACCGCGGTCAAAAAATAAGCTCCACATCTTATGACTGTTTTCTTATGGCATCCTAAAATAAAACATATTCTTAACCCCTTTTAAAAATTTCATTTTATTTATTTTTTTATTGTACACATTATTTATATTATTTTAAAAGAGTATGGTTTTTTTTCTGATTATAATAATTTTGTTTTGTTTTGTTTTATTTAGGTTTACATATTAACAGTGTAAATTGATTCATTGTACATAGATAGAGGATAACATATCAATTCTCTAGTTGTAAGTTGTATAGAATCACAACATATATGCATTCATACATAAAGTTAGGGTTATTATGTCCATCACGGTCAAAAAATAAGCTCCACATCTTATGACTGTTTTCTTATGGCATCCTAAAATAAAACATATTCTTAACCCATTTTAAAAATTTCATTTTATTAAGTGAAAAGATTAAGAATGCTTTTGAAAAAAAATATAAGAATAATGAAAACTTCAAGATGTTTGATAATATAGAGTGATTATAAAAGAATAAATATAAAATTGATCTTTTCTGTACTATAGTCATGTCTCCTAATGTGTTGCTCTCTTCTCTTCTTACTCTTCTATATTTTGATATTTCATTCACTCCACAGTAGTCAGTGATTTTTGTAAAACATCAATCTGTTCTTGAGACTCTTCTGCTAAAACCCAAATGCTTCCATTGCATTGATAGTCAAAATACTTACCCTAGCTTACAAAATCTCTATGATCAATTCCTTGTCTAACACTTTGACTTCATTCCATATCACTGTCTTTCTAGTTCACTGGGGTTCATCTATAGCTTTATTTCTATTCCTGAAACACATTTGTGTTCATTCCCATCAAAACACTTTGTATTTTCCAATTTTTCTGCTTAGAAATCTCTGGATCTGGATTTTAGTACCATTGCTATGTTCTTATAATTCAGATTTTAAGTCAATGATGCTTTCTTTCCCAATGTGGCTTGCTCCAAATATCAAATCAAGTTAGTTTAACCCCATTCTTATCACAATCTCATCAAAGTTATATTCTCTTAACACTGTTGCTCTCTGAAAGTATTATTCTATTTATTCCTCCACCCATTGTTTGAAAAAGCTCCTTGAGAATACTAATCTTGTTGCTTTTTTCTCTTGCATTTTTAGTATGCAGAAAAATGTTTCCTAAATTGTAAAGACACAATACATATTAGTTTAATAAATAACAAATTATGAACTAAAGGGGTATCTCATTTTATTTCCTTAAGATAGGAAAATAAACTAATATTAAGATACAATTTAGCAGGATCTCATCAGCACATTTGTGGGAAAAAGTTGGAAAAAGTGTTCATGGGACTGAGTAGGTGATTCACCTTTCACTGGATAATATGTACTATAAGACAACAGAAATTTTAAAATAGTAAGTATGAAGTATCAACAAATAAATCATCAAAGGAATGTAAGTAATATATACAACCAATACCCCTTCCATTTCTAAATCCCATTTGAATACTTTTATTTTAGGTTTTCAGCATCTTTCCTTGTCTTTTAATTAGGTGATGTCTTTAAACAACGATCAGGAAACATGGTCTATTATAATTAACATGCTTATTCACATATATTTATTAATCATTATCCTAAAATTGATTGCTTTAAAGTAAAAGACTGAATTTTTTAAAAAAAAATCTTCAAAATCACTATATCCTTTTATTAAATAAAAAATAGATTAACAACATCTTATTATTTTACACCAGGTGTTGGCAAGCTCTATAGCTCACGGACCAAATCCAGATGGCCCTTTGTTTCAGTAAGTAAACTTCTGTTAATTCATAGTCACACCCATTTCTTTATGTATTGTCTATTACTGCTTTTGTAATACAATGACAGAATAATTGCAATAGAGATTACACAGTCTATAAAGTTGAAAATAGGTATTTTATGCTCATTTTCAGGAAAAAAATTCCTTTTTTCCATTTTATGCCATAGCTTTGCAGAAATTAGAAACTGTAAAATTCAAGTCACTTTCCTGTATCAGCTCTGTTAAGGCATAACTGTCCCTTTCTCTTCTCATTCACTATAATGATTACCTCTCAAGATCTCTTATTAGCCTTTAAACATTGACGACATTGGCAAACAGACATTACTTTGTTTTGACCAGTTTAATAAAGCTTCCCATTAACAAGTTACCTTGTTTAGCAGAAAGCCAATAATTCACAGTGTGAATCAGTAGATTATGCTATTTTAAGCTTCAAAGAAATGATTAGTGTATCTAAAGTGCTGGGCAATTACTGCCATTGCTAACTAACTTTGTACCTGGAAATAATGATGTTCAATTTATTGAACATAGCTGCAGTACCCAGTCTGTTGACTTTATGACCACACAGTCAAAGTATTTGAATCATTAGAAAATTAAAGTGTACCACGTTTATGTGAATGGGTAAGTTTATGAACGTTATCTAAACTATTAATGCCTTGGCATACCATTTCTCATAGAGATAGGAAAAGCTCTCATTTAGCAAGTAAACTTTTAATTTTTGACAACTCACTTTGACTAAAATCCTTTTCAAATTATATCTACAGATAATAAAAGTTGAGATTCTATTGGTGGTTCCTGTATATAAATGAAGTGGCTGATATACCATCATGCCAAAATGACTTTGACTTGCATTGAAAGTACTTTTCCAGAGTCATAAAACTTATGCATATAGACACATAGTGTTACTGGTGTTGATGTTTTTTGTTTTTAATTTAAAGGCTTTAAACTCTATTTACAGCAGGACTTTTAAAAGACTGAAATTACCCCATCTGTAATAGGATTTATGAACACTTTTGCCAGAAATATTAGCTATGGCTCAGGAGCAGAGAACAGTAATATCAATTGCTAGAAATTCCCATGTCCTTCATGAGGTAAATAGTTGACCCTCAGTGGTCACTCTTCTCTCTTCTTTAAACTTCATGGCATCTTCTTGTTTCTGCATAGGCAGCAATGATATGTAGGACAAACCTTTCAAAGCTAGGAGTGCCCAGTGCACCATTAAATTCATTGACATTACCATCAGGTGGCTCTTTAATATGGCAAGAAAACTTCACTTTATTCCTTCAGTCAAATTGCTATTACTCTCATTGCTATAATTATTTGAAAACATTGTAGCAAAACAAATCTATTGACAGCCTGACTTGTTGGGCACATTCAAGTTGACTAACTTTTTGCAATATAAAAACAGCATGAATAAAATTATGGCATTTCAGGTAAATGGATGGATTAGAGAATTAGAGAATATCACACTAAATGAAATAAGCCAATCCCCAAACAAACAAAAGTCAAATGTTTTCTCTGATAAGCAGATGCTGATCCATAGTGGAGCAGGGGAATAGGGAAGAATGAAGGAACTTTTGTTAGTGTAAAGGGGAGTGAGGAGAAGATTGGGGCTGAGTGGTAGGAAGAACGGTATAATGAAATAAATATTATTACCCTATATACATGTATAATTACACTACTGGAGTAACTCTACACCATGTATAGCCAGAGAAATCAGAAGTTGTGCTCCATTTGTGCATATGTCAAAATGCATCCTATTGTAAATAAATGGATAGATAAATAAATAAATAAATATTTAAAAAACAGCATGACCTGGGAAACATGAAAATTCTCCATGTTTCAGTATTCTCTCCTGATGACAATAGCAAAACCTATCTCATACACTTGTGATAACATGAATGGCATCTAGGATATAGTTAGCACTAATAAAAGTGTGTGATTGTTACCATCATACCCTCTGTCTCCTTCTTATTATCATTTTTAAACATTTAGTCTATTTATTACTCTTTCATCTGAGAAATTGGAAAAAGTTCAGTGGGATTAAACTGACCATCATTTTTCTCTCCTTTTGTCATGTCTCTAAAAGTTGTGGCTTCTTTCTATCAAAGGCTAATATCTCTCTGTCCACTGATTTGTATGTCTTCCTTGGGATATTACTCATTGTTCAACTGTTTTATATTTTCTGGATATTTTCTTGAAATATAAACATGCTCTCATTTTAAGTAAATCATAAAATCACAGAATAATATTTCCTAGTTCCTTTTGTCTGAATCCAGCTTTTGGTTATCTTATACCCTTGCGGCAGGAGTGGTGAGGGCTGCCCACTGTTGCTAGTCACTGTGTGGTTCATACCTCCATGGGTTTCCTCTTTTTACACTTATGTAAGCAGTTCCTTCACTGAAATAGATTTAAACCTTTTGTGTGTGCTTATGTTTTGTGCCAGAACAGTGACTGAGAGAACCACCTGTGATCTTTTAGAAGTAATAGGCTAACCGTTTTAGGATGTGTTAACCATTCAAACTCTATGATGGCTTAATACTTATGCCAGACCCTGAGAAATTTGAACAATTAAGAACAATGAACAATGACTGAAGGCTGATAGGAAGCAAAAGATCAGACTTGTATTTCAAGAGAAGAAACCTGCTACTTGTCTTGAGAACATTTTCTCTTCTGAAATGAATACCATTTCCAATGAATATGTTACCTCTAACACTAGAATATTTTCTCTTCATCATCAGGTATTTTGAAACAGAATTCATTAAACATAATGAAAGCAGTAAGTGAATTGCTATCCTTGTTTCCTTGGCCACAGCCACAGCTATCCAACAGAGGAAAAACACATTACATGAGAAAGGCAGAAGGTTGCTTTTCACCAAGATGCATTTGACAACTCATCGTTTGAAGCACAATGAAAATAAAAAACCTTAGGAAATACGTCTTTTCAAATGATGTTAAAAATCAATTTGTCTGATGATGAGATCTTGGGTTAGTCCTTATTGTACTAATTGCGTGCTAAAGATTTAAGATGAGATGCCATGTTATATTTTAATTGTACACATCTTTTTTCTCTTTCTCCTGTCCCAGCCTCCCACATCCTATGGCATCTGTGGAGATTACAAAATTGTAAATGCCAGATGGTAGTATGATCATTAAATTCAAACCAATTCCATTTCTGGGTTGATTATGAAACAGAATTATCAAGTTTATAAATTTTTCTACTCTGGAGAATTTTTTCTTACATGAGAACAAAGAATTGAGTTTTAAAGACATTATATTTTTGAAATATAATACATTTCCTCTTCTAAACTCACATTTTATGGTTCTAAAATTTGTTTAAATTTGTTTTGTAGATTAATGTAGTTAAAAAGAGAAATAATAACCTATACTTTAAACAAACATAATATTACAAAATACTATTATGTTCTCCAAAATTTATTGAGAAAACAATTCTGAAAGGATTTCTTGATGCCAAAATAAAATTCAGAGAAATATTTCCTTTTTTCAGGGATGAAGTCAGCAATATGGCTAAACATAAAGTGCTAGAACCTCTGTCCTCAGCAAAGATTAAAATAACTATACATAGAACCATTTCATTCATAAAGTACCCAGGAAACATCTAAGAAACTCTTGCAATATGGGTTTTGTGAAACTAAAACCCTATTAAACCTGATTAAAATATTCGTGGCTTCCACTTGCCAGAGTCCTTTCCCCAAGGCCTGCCATGTGCAACCAGATGGAAGCTCCAACTTCTGGATTCTCCCTAGAAATGAAAAGGAAAGCCTAGAACATATTTCTCACATTCAGATTTGTGGAATCACAATCCCAAGGACTAGTTTCTATCTGTTTTGAATCTAAGTGCTGAGAGGAAAGTGGGCCCAGTCAGGAATCAGTGAAAATAATGGAGCACTGTGAACTAATAGAAACACACATCATTGTATCTTTACCCATCCCACGGTGCAGTCTGGCCTGAGGTGAATTGTTGATGGAGCAACTGGTATTCTCCAGATGCCTAGGATTACAAAGAATAAAAAAGAGCTCCAGCAGACCCAAGGTACAGCAAAAAAAGGTCAATATACCCTAGCATCTTGCTGCTTAAAGGGAAAAGTAAAGGCAGAAGGTGTATCAAATATTCCAGTTCTGAAGGTCTTGCCAGAGCAATGAGTTCCTTTCTTACATGTCTCAGAACACAGAAGAGAGTCGGTATACACTAGAGGTTTATGGGCAAAAGAGAAGAAAAAGAGATGGGTGACATCTCATTATGGCAACATTAGAGAAACTATTTTACTGCAGACAGATGACAAAGAGAATGAGATTACCAGTTCCTAAAATAACAATAACAAAACCTCTCTAATTGGGAACTTGCAAGCACAAGTCTAGAGAACAGAGAAGATATAGTCACAGAAAATATTTGAGAGATACTCCAAATCTATAGCTGGGCTATTTATTGAAGGCTATTTAAAGCCAATCCATAAAGACTGAAAGAGGGAGCTATTTCTTCAAATGTGTTGATTTCAATATAATGTAACATTGCCACATGAAGAAAGAGCTGAATTTAACAGTGAGGTTCATGGCCTATAATCAAAAGATGGGGAAAACAAAATCTCCAGAAACAAGCCCTAAAGAAATGGAGGTACTTTAGTTACCAGGAAAACAATTAAAAATAACCATAATAAAGGTGTTTAATGGGCTTAGAAAGATAATGCACAAATAAAATGAAAATGTCAATGAGAATACATAAAATATTAAGAAGAATCAAATAAAATTTGAAGCTGAGGAATAAAATAGCTAAAATGAAAAATCCACTGGAGAGGTTCATAAAATAAGATAGACATGAACCATGGAGGTCAGGGATAGAGTGCTATGGTGTGATATGGTTTGAGCATGCCCTCTTAGGTTTCATATGTTAGAAGTAGTAGTGGTATTTGGAGGAGTTATGACACTTGTAAAAGGTGGGGCTTAGCGGAAATTAAGTTCTTAGAGTGTTGTCCATGGAAAGAACTCATGAAGTTCTTGTTGAGATCTTGCTTAGTTCTTATGAAAGGGCTACTATAAAAGGATAAAGTCACTCCCCGCTCATCTCTGTCTCTGGTTTCCTATTTTGCCTTGCGACTTTTCTCTCTCAGGAAAACTCCTGCCACGGAAATGCCACCTATCATGATAGACATAGCCAATGCACCAGAGGGCTATGTTTAGAATTGTGAACTTTAAAACTGAGAGCTAAATATATCTCTTTTCTTTTTGAACTACCCAGCCTTTGTTATTGTGATATAGCAATGGAAAATGGACTAAGAAAAACAATAGGCTTGATTATACAGAGAACATAATCAATGAACTCAACAGGTCATTTGAAATTATCTAGAGGAACAAACAAAAAATAAATGAGGAATAAGGTACTGAGCATGGGAACCCATATATGCATTTGGTAGTTCTAGAAGAAGATTAAAAGGAGAAGAATGCTTATTTTTTTAAAAAAAATGACAGAAAACTTCCCATATCAGAGAAAAGAAATGAATATTTGCATGCAAAATGGCCAATGACAAAAACAATGAGGCAATTTTGAAAACACCAAGATAAACATGGCTGATTACACATAAAGGAGTCTCCATTAAAAAAAATTACAACAGCTGATTTGGTAAGATCAGAAATAAGGTTTAGACATTCATTCTCACCATTCCTACAAGAGATGGTACTGAGAATCCTAGCTAGAGTAATTAGAGAACAAAAATAAATAAATAAAATTCATGCAAATTAGAAAGGAAAAACTGAAATTACTGCGTTCAAAGAGGAAGCAATCTTATGCGGAAAATCCCCAAGATCCCATATATTGTTGAAACCAATAAATGAATTCAGGATGCAAAATCATATATAAAGTCATTTGTGTTTCCATAGGTTAAGAACAATTTGGAAAGGAAAGTAAGACCAAAATTTCTATTTAGGATATCATGAGCAATATAAAATACTTATTAATAAACTTAACCAAGGAAATGAGAGAATAAAAACCAATATCAAAAGAAAGTAGACACAAATAAATAGATATTATGAGTTTGTATTGGAAGACAATATTGTGAGGATACAAATAGTATCTAAAGTGATCTATATAATATATGAAATTTCATTAAAATTCCAAAGGAAAATGTTTTAGAAATACAAAAGTAATCCGAAAGTTCACAGGGAAACAGAGAACACCCCTAATAATAAAATAATCTAAAGGAAGAAGAAAAAATCTAAAAGTATGACTTCAAAATGTGTTACAAAGTTTTAGTAATCAAAACAGTATGTTGCTGGTAGAAAAAAAAAAGACATATGGATCAAGGGAACAGAATGGACAGTCCAGAATTATTTCCATATATGTGTTGCCACTGATCTTGAAAAAGGATATGGAAAACACACTATGTTCCAAGGATAGTGTCTTTAACAAATGGTGTTGTAAAAATCATGTAGTCACAAGAAAAAAGTAAATTTGATACTTTTATCTTAAGGCTAGACCAAAATAAACTCAGATTGATTAAAATTTAAATGTAAGACCCCAAATTATAGAAATTGTAGGAGAAAAAAATAGGGAGAAAGCTTCATAACATAGAATTTGAATCATGCAAAGGATCTAGAGATCTGCTCCAAAACAATGTGTGCATTGTTATTAACACAATATTGTACACTTAAATTTTTTTAAGAGTCCTTTTCATATTTCAAGTTTTTTAAGACAGTTGTGTTCCTTCTTAAGATGAAATTAGAATTATATAGAATTAGTACATATGTACATATATATATAAAAAACATAATTATGTGAACTGATTAGCATAACTTTGGTTTATGTTAAGCAATCAATCACAGTTAACCTGAAATATCTGATTATGCAAATATTAAAATTAGAATATAATCTAATATGAATAAAAAAGTAAAATAAAAAAGCATAACACTGAGCATAACTGGACCAATTCCAAATTCTATTCTCAGCAACCTGAGAATCATTGATTTTCTATGTCTTGATGTGTCAAACTGGAGTAAGTTGTTCTGTTTCACAGTTTTCTTCTAATAATGAAACATTTTATTATAAACTATAATGTTAAAAGTAATAATTACAGAAATTAAAATACTGATATTTTAGCAACGATTTTCAAGTTGGAAATATAATTTAATTATACTAAACATAGGAGTATACTTTTTCATTGGTAGCTATGCCACTGGTTACCTTGAGCAAGTCATTTACAGCTTTGTTTTGTCCCAAGGGATCAATAATAGGACAACTTTCACCTTAAAGCCAAATGTCCTAAAAACCAAAACCTTTCATTGCCCTTGTTGATTTGTATCCACAATGGTCACATTTATACTGCCAGAGTTGATAAAAAGAAAAAGGACTGATGTAAGAGCATGCCAAAAAAATGTAACGATAAGCAGTTCAGGTCAGTTGACATAGGAAAAGGAAGTAACACCAAAAAATACTCCGTATCATTTTATGGTCACTTATGTTTTTCATTGTATTAGTTATATTTTGAAGTGATCATGCTATTTGTTTTTTTTTTCTTTTCCCCAAATCTAGCCTCTTGGCTGCACCAGGCTTTTATAAGGTAGAGGGATGTGATTAGAGTTCAATGTAAGCATCCATGGGTACTTTATTTTAGATTACACATCCTTTGTTCAAATCCACTCAATTTTTGGAGAATTACTTAAACTGAAGGGAAGGCAGGTAGGAATGCAGGAAAACTATTCTTGATTTAAAAATCTTTGCTACATTTCAACATATGTTCCTTTATAATTTGAAAGAAATAGTGTAATGAAAGAAGTTGTATTTTGAAGTATTCATGAATTATTTGTGAACATGTTGAAAATGTGTCTAATCTCAAGTCTTAAAATAATATCTAAAAATAATAATTTGTTTGTTCTGCCAATGTCTTTCAAAATGTAACGTACAGGTGTACTTGAGATCTTTGATTCCTAATAATGAAACTTTGATTTGTAAGAAAATCTACAGACCTACTGATATAAAATCATGTGGATGATACCCAGGAATCTGTATTTTAAATATTCTCTGCAGCTGGAAATTATGTACCTAAAAACATCTGTAATCTTTTATATGAATACTTTCATATATTCTTATTAATTGAAATTTCACATGCAAAAAAGGGAAGGTTCTCAATCAAAACTATATATACTGAAGTTAAGTCCATAATTTTTGCCTATCTTCAATTAAACATGTGGACCACATATTTTCACTGAACTCTTCTGATCTTGCTGATCACATTGATAATCAGTATGTTCTATGTTCAACTCTACGTATAGCTATTTATAGGTCATTAACATTAGGAAAGTAGATTTCAAATTTCCAAGTCCAACATTAAATAAGATCCTAAAGATCATATTGTTTCTCTTCAAACTCAGAAAAAAATAATTTTGAAAAGCAAAAAGAGGTAGTTTTGGCCTTTTGGGAAAGTATCAGCATCATTTTATTTATCACGTAATACATAAAATAAAAGCTTAGACATCTTTTAATAATAGTCTGGTATACTGGCTCATTCAGTTTTCTAAGATTTAAGATAAATGGATTGTTTCTATAGCTAAACCAAAAGTTTAAAATCTTTTTATTAAAGACTTAAGCAGTAAATAGTGTTTATATGTTGCAATTTGCTTTGATTAGACCTATGATTATGTTAATTCTAGGTTGAGTTCAATTTCAGTCTTCTATTATACATTATGTAATAACAAATATCCTTCAAATTATAAATATAGATCTATAATTTAATTTTTACAGCATGACTTTTTTTGTACAAAATTTATGTTTAATTTTATGGATGGTTATGCTAATTTCATTATAGATTAATTTACTATGTATTATTTTGAAACCAAAAACTCATCAATTTATTCTCTATCTAAAAACATAATCATTGAAGCAATATCTAATTCAAATTAAATAAATATTAATGTTTTTATACAAAGCATGAATGGAAATAAGAATATGACAAAGGAACTCATGTTTTAAATTAATAATCTCCATTCTCTAGCATGGCCAAATTCCAAAGGCTGACTGAAAGGCTTTTATTCAGATTTTCTCCTTAGATTTGAATGTGTTTCATGATGGCAGAAGAGAAGAAAGTCCTTGGTCAGAGAAAAAGTACTTTATTAAAGGGCACAGCAGGCAACATGAAAGTCAATTCTCCCAGTCCTCTGGCCAAGACAATATGAACATTCCTGTCCTTTGACTAAAATTTAGATAGTTATCTTCTTGATTTGGGGTCCATGCCTCTCTTTTTCTTAGAGATTTTTCTTTAGATTTCTTGGAATTGTATACTCTTTGTCTGTCTCTTTGAAATTTAAATCATCACTGATGAGTACATTTTCACTAGCACACTCTAATACTTCCAAACTCTCCTGCCTTTTGTTTTAGTGAAGTTATTTATCTCTCCAATTGCAATAGTCTTGACCCCTCTTTAACAGTCTTAAATAAAGTCTCTCTTGCTTGTCTAACTCTGTCAGATGTAATTTTTCTTTGACACCCTCAAGTCTCTCGAGGACAATGAAGAGAGGCCCAGGTGGACACTGCACTAATCACGGGTTTATGTCATTGCTGAGGAAACACAGCTTTTGGAAGCTCTAGAACCTTTAGGGATCCATGCAAGCTTTGCCTCAGACTTGGAAGAAAACTTGATCTTTTATTATCCTGAAAGCAGACAAATTGTTCTTTGACCCAGAGGGAAACCATTTTCTAGGTTCATTACTCATACATTTCTAAGGTTCTTTACATATCTCACAGAGAATTCTGTATCTAAGATATAATAAAATGTATATAACCATTATTCATTTATTTTGTTTGCAATAATTTGAAACTATTAAAATTCAAATATTTTTATTTATTATTCAATCATTTATTTATTTATTAATTTATTCTATTATGTATTCAAGTTCTTTTTCTTTTGATTGTCGAATATGTTTCAAATGTTCTGAACAAGATGAAAATAGTCTGTTCATGCTCTCAAGGAGCTCCAATACAGTAACTAAATGACTAATGTGATAATCATGAAACTCATTGAACGAAGTCACAGAAAAAGCAACCAATATGAAAAGACTTTCAAAGAATGAGGTTTAAGTTTGTCCAAAAAAGGATGTGGAGAAGACATATCTAAAGGAAAAAAGAAAGAAGGAAAGAAGGAAAAATGGCTTCAATGCAGAATATTTGGGGGAAACAGAAGTACCCTTTGGGACGGGTTAGAGTTATGCTGAAAACTATTTGAGGTCATAGCAGAAAGATAAAGAGTAGGTTGTCGTGAAGAATTTGGGTTTTATTTGTAGATGGTGGGGCACCATGTAAGCACTTCAAGCAAAAGAGTATCGTGTTCAGGTATTGACTTCTGAAAGGTCACTTTGACAGGTGTGGAATTAAATGTATCAGAGACAGGTAATATTCTATACAGACTGTAATTCGGAAATATGATAGGTTTAAATTAACTCTAGAGGATGTAAACTCAGAAGCTCTCTTTTCTCGTAGTGCATTTATTCTGAAAATATATTTTTGTATTTTTATCACTTTTGGTGTAAATATTCAGATTGCTTCTCTCCAAAATTGCACAACATAATATCTTAATCAGAGTTGAGTCTTAAAGTTAGCACATCTAATGAAAAGTAACATGAAGTCAAAATTATCCTTGTCATTTTCTCAAAAAGGTGCCATTTTAAAGACTATATTCTGTCTTTCAAAATGTATGGCACTGCATTTTTAACCATGTTAAAATAGTTCACATTCTCCTCAGTAAAATGAACTAGTGGCTTGTGTTTAGGGCCCATAGTTTAATAAAACAAGTACTATGGTTTAAAAAACTAGCAGCATACTCAATGCTGAATGAAGCTTGCATTATCAGAACCATGAGCTAGAAATGACAAAATTGAAAACCCAGAAGATTAATCTTTTCTTAATTAACCCACTGGGCCTGGGACATATATTCAGTAGAACGGCAAAACACATTCCCAATACTGCTTGGATTTATTCTCTCTCAGATGTGTGTAGTTAAAGCCAGAACCTAAACACCAGTAGTGCAAATTGACTATATCATGTTTTCACTTCCTTTGCAATAACACCAATTTCACACCATAGATTTATTACAAAGAGTATATCACTAGTAAAAGAAGGAAAAGGGTTGTTTGGCTTTTCATTTGTGTTTATTTTTAGTGGATTATTTATTAATATCATTGAACTTATTAAGATTATGAATTTATTAAGATTATGATTTTTTAATCAATTCTGTACAAGCAATTTTTGGTGGAAATATAATAGCATAAAATAGGAATTGTTTCTTATCTTCAAATTCTGATAAACCTGAGCTCAAAAACAATAGGAGATAAGTATTGCTTTATTCTAAAAAAGTATTGCAATACACATTCACGTAGGATTTATTTTAAAATAGCAAGTCCTTTCAAATGGTTCTTATCTCTCCAAGTCATATAAGAGTTTTTTGGGGTAGATTAATTGAAGGGAACTCACATGTAATGATAAAACTATGGCATTTCCTCTACGAAATGGGAGGGTATTCTCCTCCTGTCAAAGATGGGAAAATATTCAAAGGAGAAACATTTGTAAAGATTGAGGTGCCTGCAGGCAGGGCCCTTTTGCTTTTAATCATATGCTTTCTGAGAGACAGAAGTATATAAGCTCTATAGTTCACAGAAAATAAATAATGTGCTATGAATATTCTTGAGACATCTTGGTGTTTTCTAGATAGCTCAAGAATGTACATGAACCTATTGACTGTTTCACTGGAGAAGTCTAAATGCAGGAGTCTGGAGATTCTCCCCATGCCAGAGTGAGCAGAGAGGTGTCAGTTCTTAAAGTGCTTTTAAATCATTTGACATCATAAGGATATGCAGATTCCCATGGACTGCGAGGACAGTGCAGATGATAACTTAGATAGTGTTCATTTTCTGTGGTCCAACTCATGAGAAAACCAGAGTGGGAATAATAAGACACAGGTTGAGCCTTTGCACAGGCCATGCTATGAGAGCATAGCTTGTATTAGGCAGCTGTTTAGGGTCAAAGTCCCTCTGGCATTTCCAAAGAACAGCAAATGATACAAGAAGGAAAGCCTCCTTTTGAATGAGGGCCACATAAAGACAATAATGGATGTATTTCAATAGCATCCATTACATGACATTTAAACCTGTTCTTTCCAATCCCTTTGTTCTGTCCTCTGTGGTCTCTAATCCTGGAATTGAGGGACAATCCTGTTCTGGGGGAGAGAAGCTATGAACAGCTTTCTGCATCATGACAAAATACCTGAGATAATCAACTTATAAGGAAAACTGATGTAGTATGACCCACAGTTTCAGAATTTTCAGTCATAATTGTTTGACCTTGTTTTGGGCGTGTAATAACATAGTACATATGGTGGGAGTACATGAACAAAAAAGCCTGTTCATCTCACAGTAGCGGAGAAGAAAAAATAAAATGCCAGAATCCTGATACTCCCTTCAAGGGTGTACCCCCCAATGACCTAACTTCCTATGGGTTTGCCCCAGACCTTATAGGTGATAAAACCTTTAGTATATAGGCCTTCAGAAGACATTGAAGGTGCAAACTATAGTAGATCTAATGTCAGACTGAAGTTTTGCTCAGATAAACTAGACATTTTAATAACTGAATGTGTCAGAGTTATTTAATAAGATTTTTCTTTCAATTGAAATTGATTGGAAAGTGACTACATTTGTTTAGAGATGAGCAAAGGGAATTTAATAAAGCATAATTGAAGGCAGGGTCTGGAGAAAAGTAGTTTTCTATTTATATCCCATAGAGTTCAACTTCTTCCTCCATTCAATAAACCAGTTGCAAAATTATTAATTGCTTGGCATACTTGTTTCAATACTTTATCCTCACTCTGTTTTTAACCTCTTCATTTTGGTTATGTCAGGAGAACAGATGTGTATATGTGAGAGAAAATAATTGGTATAATCTTTTTATTTTCTTATGTAATATATTCTATGTCTTTATATACTCAGTCATTCACATTCTAGAAAGCACAACAAAGTTCATAGTAAATTTTGGCTAACATTTGAATAATTCACAATTAATATTTTAATTTTCAAACTTTTATCTTTTACCACCACTCTAAGTCCAGGGATTCTCATGGTGCTTCCCAGATCCCCTTTTAAAAATAAAGAATATATTCTCCAGCTGCTGATGGTGGGTCCAGTGGCAATCTGCAGCTCTTTCTCAGCCTCGGAATTGCTCTGGTTGATGGGTGCTGCCTTAATGAACACTATGCCCTTCTTGCAGCACACGAGCCCAGGTGTGAAGAAAAACACCTGGTCCCCTCTCCTGAAATGACTGCTGGAACAGTTTCAGAGGCCTTACACAATATCAGGACTCACATTCCCTTATACTCAATTCTGCTTCCTCCCCTGATTTTCCACAGAAGTTAATTCCAGGTACTCACAATTGATACTAATATCTATCTCTCTGTACTAATATTTCCTCTTGAGGAATAAAATCAGGTATAGAAAAGATTTAAATTGAATACTCTTCCATGATTCATAGTCATTTATTGAATACTTTTTATATTTATCTTTGATGTTCTGATGGCTTTTTTGATCACACAGTAAGAACTCTTACACATAATTGTTGATGTAATTAAGTGGTTGTACATAGACACACACATACATGGCACACACATATACAAACGTAATAGGGATTCATGTATTTTTTAAAGAATTTGAAAAATGAGTAAATCCAAATTATGTACTCTTTAAATATTATTTCTTGGAATTTTTACTCATCCATTCGATGATATGCTGTTTTAAAAACAAGAAAATATAGACATTATATCTTTAAAAATATATGTATAGGATAAGTTTTAAAAACAAGAAAATATAGACATTATATCTTTAAAAATATATGTATAGGATAAGTGTAGCTATATCAACAGAACCAGTATATAAGCCCTAGCACATAAGAGATGATAAACAGGGTGTTGACCTTGGCAACAATTAAGAAGTATGCATTTAAAACAATTTTGAAGCTAGTATTGATGGTGATTGGTGACAACATGAATAATTGAAATAAATTTTATTATTAAAAATTGTTCAAATATTTTAATAGAATCCAAGAATATATTATTTAAATTTAAATATGTATAATTGTACTTACTATATAAAAATAAAAGGTTATAAATTAAATTTTAGTTGCAAGTTTATATCTTGGTTATTATGATAGGTAAGTGATAAATGATGCATTAGCTATATTGTTGTTATTTGTGGATATTTGAATTCAAAGTATTCATATTTAATTTACATACATTTAAAGCATAGAAATTGTAACTGAATAATTTATAAACAGAAGCACTGAGACAGCTTGAAAGAATGTAGTACAATTACTTAATAAAGAAATTGCAAGGTTATATGTATGCAAGTTAAAAGAAAAGTCAAGATGATATTTGAAGATGTATAAACATAACAATCCAGTCAGAAATTTTCAGCTTTAAATAAATGAAACCAAATGAAAAAATCTGAATAATTCAGGTAACTATCAAGATCAATAGTCCCAACAATTTTTCAGCATTTTGCAATAAATAACCAACCCAATTTCCCAGCACAAGACAAGACTCTATGTAGGAACAGTCTGAAAATAAAAATATAAAAATTATTAGTAGAATTTTAATTAAATTTAGAAGTACAAAAATAGCTATATTTTACTTTCATTTGCTTTGATATAAATTCTTATGTATATCAAAGACAAATATATATATATATCTGTGTAATGCTAAAATCATCATTTGATTACTACATCTTTATTTTGTACATGTATACATTCATCTTTTTTTAAAATTAATTTGCATTTGGCAAATTCAATTGTCCCTTACTGTTCATAATTTCTAGGCAGAGATTGCTTTTGTGTAATCATCAGTACAGAAAAACTCAAGAAATATAACTGCAAGTAGAGTTAAGTTTACCTATTATGGGGTTAGCCTGACTGACTTGGAATTCCAGTTCTACACTGAGTGGGTATTTGACCTTCTGCAAACTAATGAACTTGTGCCAAACATGAGAACGAACATCGAAGTAAAACATTGAGCTGTTTAGATTTTTAAAAATAATGGTAGACCCCTTGACATTCATATGTAACAATATTTTTTTCTCCATTTGTAAATTCCATGGGGAATGCAGAGAAAAATATTTTCTGCTCTCAAAGTGTTTATAATCAAAGGAATAGGCAGAATTGCATGAGAAAAATTATAATAAAACAAATATTTGTTGTTATGACTGTGTAGGGAAGGAAATTCCTTTTCTCCCTGAAAAAGAGAAGATTCCAAAATGTAAGAGAATTAGATGAGAGATCAGAAAACTTATGAAGAATTGCAAGAGGGCAGAAGCAATAACTGCAAAATTTAAATTTTGCAAGAAAATTAGGTATTCTTCAACAATACTGGAATATAACACGCAAGGACAAAGAGGTTGTCCATGTCCCCAGAAGTTGATGTATTTTGTTCCTTAGATGATATGACACCATCATCATATGATTGAGGAATTTCAACAAGAGAGTTAAGTGTGTAATTTCAAAAATAAAAAGCTCATAGCAAAGATAAATATAGACTTCAAAGAAGAAAAAAGTATTTGTCATCTTTTGATGAAATTATGACAAATAACGCTGTGGGAAGAATAATGATATTAATATTTCTTAAAGATTATCACAGGGTAAATGGTAAAGAATAAAGTTTGAATACAGTTCTGTGGGATCAAACTTTAATATTCTGAGAAGTTTTACTGCATTTGTTAGATTGTAACATAGCATTCCTCAGAGCCAATGTAATATTCTAATTTTTGTTCATATATCATGGGGTAAGAGGGTTTATGGTGGGAAAAGAGGAGGATGATCAGAGCCTGTTAAGGAGAATGAGAAGAAAGGTAGGAGAAAGCCTTATTAAATTTCTACTTATTAAAATTCAGAGACAATAATAGTTATTCTTCATGATCTACTTTCCTACCTTAGCAATGTTTCTGGAATTAACCATTTCTACAATGTCCACTATGTAAAGACAGGTACATACAGATGATAAATTCCTCTCAGGAAAATTATTTTCTAATGACATTTATGGAAAATTATCTTTACTCCATAGTCAACTGTGAAAATATATAACATATAAAGTGGCAATTTGTCTAGTCTATGTCCTGTAAATATTCGAGAAACAATACTGTCTCTGTATTTAGTGTTAAGAATCAGCAAGTTAACTGCAATTTTGGCATTTTATTCTTAAATTTGTTCTAAAATACTTATTCAAAACTTTCATAAAGTCCCATATTTCAGCTGTGATTGGTCTCATAAGGCATCTATTTCACAATGTATGCTGATTATACTGGAAGAGAATGGTCTGTCCTGTTGTGGCAGGGGAATGCCTAAAAGATGACCAAATAGGTCTCTTTCCAACTCAGCAATCTTATAAAACAAAGGTTCCTTCTGCCTGCTCTGGTGAATACTGAGATGAAAGTTAAAGACTCTATTGTATTATTCAAAACTACTGCTGACCTTGATCCCTGGGCCAATAACCCTGTATTAGAATATGTCGTGGAACTAATATAAGAAAACTAATATATTACATATTTATTTCCTTATCACCATATTTGGTTTGGAATTTAAATGGGTTCCAAAGCATAATTCATTATCTTCTAAATAATACACGTATATATTTATGTACATATATATATTTACATATGCTCTAGGAACATATTAGAAATTCTCAGTTAAATTGGGTCATTTACAGCTGATTTTTATAATTTATCTTGAAATTAACTCAATTGCATATTTATTCATTTTGTTTTAGGCTTTTTAATAGTAGTCTCAATTTTCTTAGTTGCTTCAATTATTACAAATCAATTGCATCATGTCTGATGAATTGAATAATTAAATGAATCAAAATTAATGTATAGGACACAGGGAACTAGGAATATAAAATTTTTCTGAAGTTTTCAATTATTTGTAAAATGTATAAAATATAGTATCTATTATCTAACTGGATAAGTGTAAAGTATTGTGTGTATCTTGCACATCATAAAAGTAAAAGATTATTTATAATTATAGTAAATAACTCAACATTTTAAAGTGTTTATAAATATAATATTAAAGTTTATAATTTGTGTTAACATGCACTGTATACAAAAACAATGGGATCAATAATTAAAATTCCTAATAAAATGTAAAAGTAAAATTAAAATTTTCCTTTAATATTTAGAATATGAAATTCCTATGTAATATTTATTTCCTTTTAAAATTTATACATAAGTAAATAGAATATACTTTTATTTTTAATATAAACCACATTCAAATGATGAGCTTGACACTGTGTATATTAGTAAAACAAAGGCATGAAAAGATACGCTACCTAAAAAAAATTCATCAGTTAATTTGATTGGCCAAAAATGTATTTTTAGTCTTTTAGCTCTAAAATTATTTTGATTAACATACTCTAATGATTAAAATGAAAAAAAAGTCAGTCTTCAGAGTATACGTGTCATTGTGAAAAGCTGTTTCATCATGTACTTTAGATGTCTTTAAAACTACCTTCCGCAAGCTAATGTGAAATTCATGTTAAGTACATTTTCACACAAGGTGACTTTTCCAGTAAGTTTTAGTGGGAGCATGTTTTACAACATACATATGAGCGCCAGGGCTTAAGTGACCGATTGAGGTCTAATCTGGTATTCTGTTTGCACAAGCAGTTTCTCAACAGATCTGACATTGATCATCTGTCAGTTTGATTTGCTAATCTTATGAGGCTCATTGTAAACAAAATAACTAAATGTTTGCAAATTCACGGAGAAAACACTATAGCTTTGCTTTTTATTTGTTTGACATAAGCATTCTTTTCAATCAAATTTTAAAAGAAAAGAAAACAACAATATATTTTCTCTTTATAAATTTTCATCAGATGATTGGATTTCAGGCATTTAGAATTTAGAAATAGCTAATGTAAATAGAGAAAGAGCCTGGTTTATGAAGTAAGAAAATTAAGCTATAGAACCAGTAACAAGCATGTATTGATAAAGATATGAAATCATCATGTCATTTCATCTGTCTTAGTCACAACCTGACAGTATGCTCAAGGACTAATAAATTGTCCTAACTAAAGTTTGCAAAAGGCAATGGAAGACATTTTCAGAACCTGCAAATAAAAACATTTATTTGTGACATTTCACAGACACTATAATCACAATTAGTGTAAAAGAGAAAAGTAACATATATGACATACATTTTATAAAAATCTGATTAAGACTTGTCCAGGACTGGGAATATAGCCCATTGGTGGAGTCCTATATAATTAATATACACAGAGAATTGGAAAAACTGAGCTCTGTATATGTACTATGACTTGAAATGCATCTAAATAAAATAATTTAAAAAAAATAAAAATAAAAATGAATAAAAAAATAAAATTAAAATTCTATATCAGCAAAATACGACTTTTCTACTCAATTGTGATTGCACAGGATACATAACCATGGAGACTACCCACACTTATTTTTCGTATTTCAGAAAGAATTAAGAACACATCTATCATTTGTCTTTTATCTAATCCAGCTCAAGACACACAATGCTGTCTCACATCTTCCTTTGAGTGTTTCCTGACAATTTCTGTGGTGTGCAATACTGCCCTGTGAATTTCAGTGCCAATACCATTTCCCCTAAACTGCTGAAACATTTACCATGCTACAGATGTCTATATAGGTTATCTGATTTTTCCCTCATACATATTTCCTTGCAAAAAATTTTATGATCTTTTGCATTAGTGAAGTTTTTGTTACTTATTTTCAGAATTTGATTTGATTTTTTTTTCTAAAATCATTCACAGAAAGCATTAAACATGATTGTTTGACCATTAGTACCAGTAATAAATAATTTGTGATAGTATTCAGAGCGGATTACTCTTATAAGTAATTTTCTAAACTGATATGCTGACATAATGTACATTTCTTTAAACTAGTCAGGAAGGCAAAATAAAATCACCAGCATTCTAGCCTTTGAAACATCTAGGTTTTGTACACTACTCATAGATTGAATTTATTTCCTAATTAAATATTACTTTAAGACTGGGAATATAGCTCAATGGTAGAACATTTGCCTAGCATTTTAGAAGCCCTGGGTTCAAATCTCAGCACAAGGAAAATTAAAAAAAAAAAAAAAAAATATATATATATATATATATACACACATGTATATATACATATATATAACTTTTACAATTTTTCTTTTCTTTTTGTCAACATTAGCAATGGCACTTTATTTTTGCCAGTGGCCAATAGCCCAATGGCACTGTATTTTATTTATTTATTATTTAAACTAAATAAGTTTTAGTTTCTTGTATTCCATTTTCATATTTATTCATTAAACACCATGTCTGAGTTTACTGCTATTTAGTGTGGAATAGTGTTATATGTTGGATGCTTATTTGTGCTTATTAAGATGTTGAAGCTGTACATTATTTTTCTAGTAATTTGTACATTTTCCTAACTTTCAAAAGTTGTATATTGCTAGGCGTAGTGGGACACCTGTAATCCCAGTGGCTCCAGAGACAGAGGCAGGAGGATTGGGAGTTCAAAGCCAGCCTCAGAAATGGCAAGGTGCTAAGCAACTCAGTGAGACCCTGTCTCTAAATAAAACACAGAATAAGGCTGGGATGTGGCTCAGTGGTTGAGTGCCCCTGAGTTCAATCTCTGGTAAACCCCAGAAAAATTGCATATTAATATTATTAAAGTCCTTTTCTTATTCTTAAAGCTTATTTCATTTTTAATTAAGAATATATATGAATCTCCCTTACTGAATAAATATTTATCAAATTCAACTCTATAATATGCACCATACTAAGCACTGATAATTTCAAGAAAAAATTAAATTTTTCTTTGCTTTGAAGGAGTTCACTGTGAGTTGGGGAAACAAATGGGCAAGCAGATATAAACAATGTTAAGGTACTCATTTTCATAGAAAAAGAATGTCTAACATGAACATGTGGAGTAGCTGTTAAACAATGTGCTGGGGTTGTCTATTCAGTCTAAGCCACTGATCAGATTCCAAAGTGTAGACATCATCTTGTCAGTGAAATCTCAAGAAGCAAAAGAAAGATGGAATGACCAGAGGAAATGACTAAGAAAGTAAACAGAGGAAAGAAATAATAAAAAGATCAGATAATGAAGATCCAAGCTGATTTTGAATTTTACCCTTAAAATAATATAAACACATCAAAAGAACTTAAGAAAGGGATTTAAATATGACCTTTCATTTTTGGAAAGATCATACAGCATTCTAACTGCTGACAATCTAGAACCTATGAGACTGATTAGTAAATCTGGCAATAATCCAGGTGAGTGACAATAAGGATGTGAACAAAACTGTTCCAATGACAAGGAAAGAGGAGGGAGAGTGCTTAGTGCCAGACATTAGGAGAAAATCTACAAAAGCTTCTGATAATGGAAAACAAGAATGTTCAGGAACCAAGTGGGTTAAAAGAGAAATACCCTAAGGTTAAACGGGAATATTCTATTTCATATTTCAATTACTTTAAGTTTCTAAGCATATATTTATTATTTATGGTAGTACTAATCAAAATGCTCATACTTGGTCTATATCTTCCATAACCTAAATCTACACTGCAAACTCAGCTATAGTATTTACCATATTCATTGGGTGTCTGTTACACTTTTCCACATTTGTCATGTCTGACATTGGATTTCATCTTACATCTCTACTTACTGTTCACACATCACCATCATTGCTCAGCAACAGGGTCATTTCATGTTCCCTTTTTGTCTCTTACTTCCTATTCCCTTTCCTATTGCCTTCCTCTCATAGGAAACCATTTGTAATATGTTTGATATATGTTCTTAACTATAGACATACTCTGGTAAAACATGGTATGATTTTTGTCTATTTTCAATTTATTAAGGGTTTTGTAAATCCCATCCCTGTCCTAGTTTTCACATCCAGCCTTGTTTGGGGACCAAATCCATGTCACATACCTGGTTTATTGCTTCTTATCACTATAGAGCATCTAGTAGTATGATTTACTGTATTTTATTTATCCATTCTTCTAGAGATGGATATTCAGGTTGCATCCAACTCCCTATTGCCATATACAATGTCCTTGAATTGATCCTCACAAGAATTTGTTGGGGTTTATATCCAGGAGTAGATACTTGCCTGTGATTTTCTAAGTTTATTTTTTCCTCAATCAGTCTTAAAAATTTCTTTCACTATGGATATAAAAACATTTAAAGTTAGCCTTCTGTTGTTCAGTTATTGACAGTGAAGCACTAGGCTACCTCTCTGAAAAAAAAATTAAATGAATGCTTAATTTACCCTTTATGTCAATCTGAATTGTAGATAGATCCATATTCAAACATTAAGAAGAAAGGAAGGGCTGGGGTTGTGGCTCAGTGGTAGAGCGCTTGCCTTGCATGCGTGAGGCACTGTGTTCGATCCTCAGCACCACATACAAAATACATAAATAAATAAAATAAAGGTTTAAAAACATCTTTAAAAAAAAGAAGAAAGGAAGCCAAATTGATATTGGGAGAAAATAACATGAGAGAAATGAAAAACAAAGTGCACTTTCCCAGAGTCTCTACTGTCACCCCTTCATTCTTGCCCATTTATCTGCAATCCTTTCTCCTCACAATTACCAGGTGGTTATGTATAATACTGACTAATAATAGTCCTAGCTAGTGCTAAAAACAACAAACAAACAAACATACATAAAATTTCCTCCAGAGCTTTCCCTTTGCATATCTCTTATCATGGTTCAACTTAGACTGTGTACCCTGCTTCCTCTTCAAATGCTTCCAGTGCTACTCACTCTTGTAAGCTGTCCTACAGCTACACAGGCATTATTCTTTGAATATGCTAATTGCTTTCTTACTTTAGAGCTTTTGCACTGCTTGTAACATCTGCCTGGGGTGTTCTCTCTGCTATTTGAGTGGCCAATCTCACTGTTATTTATAACTCAGTTTAAGCGCTTTCACCATGGCTTTTTCTGACTACCCAATCTAAACTGCCCACCCAGGCAAGGTGCAATATCTTTCTACTGTATTTGAAATCTCTGCATAGCTTTTGCTATTGATTTTTTTTCTTCCTTATTTGTTTCTTGATTTTTTTGCGTCCTCTTCAGAAGTAAAAGCTTAAAAAAATTAGGAATCTTTCTTCTATAATTTGTTACTGTTGTTTCAGAATATTGAGCAAGGCAGGGAAGATAACTGATGCTACCAATTATTTGTTGAATAGATAAATGAGTCAAAGAACACATATATATCTAGAGATATCTTCTTTTAGCATTTTAGAAGTATTTCTTAAGGTATTTAGTTGCATTCTTCTAATACATAAATGTATTTCTCTGACTCTAGTAAACCCACAAAGGCAATATTGAACATTTAACCATCAAGCTGAGAGCAAATTCAGATTTAACGAGCTAATCTCAACATGTTGTGCCCTGAAGGCTAATGACTGACATGTGTTTAAGAAGTCATCATCTCAATAGGCTAGCAAGAAGATTAGGAACAGTTTTTGCCCCCACTGTGTCCTCATGAGCTATCATTTGTTTGAGCCACGGTTTGGAGAGTACTTTAAACCTTTGCTTTTTTTCTCCAAAAATAAAAATCTCTTTTTTTCCTATTACATTTTATTTGAATTTGCTGAAACGAATTAGTTTTACATTAAATTTCAATGTTTCAAAATGCACTCCAATTTATAAATGAGAAAAAAATAACTCATTAATTTGAGCATACTGGCATATGATTTATACTGATTTGTTATGATTGCTTCATTATTCTCTTAATATCCAAAGAGACAGATTAGCTTTTTAAATACACAAGGCAATACCTAAATACATATGTGTGTTTGTATGTATGTGTATAATGATGCTTAATTTTACCAGTCTATTTCATTAGGCTGTGGCTCTCACTTTTTGGCCAAACACCAGTGTAGATGTTCCTGGGAAAGTTTTGTTTTTGTTTTTGTTTTAAATGTTATTAACATATAAACGAATACACTTTGGGTAAAGCACATTACTTTTCAATATAGGGTTAGACCTCATCCAATCAATATAAGGCCTTTAGAGAAAAGAGTGAGGTCTCCTGAGAAGGAAGGAGTTCTGCCTCTAGGCCGTCTTCTCAAAGGGACTGCAGCATTTCCTCTTCCTCTAGTAGCCTGCCCTGTAGACTTCAGACTTGCCAGCCCAAAAACCAATTCCTTGAGGTCTCTCTCTATATATGTGTATGTCTATATCCATACCTGCATTCCCCCATATATACACACCTACGCAAAGACACATGGATAATATGGATATTATGATGCATATATGATTATATATTAGAGTAATAGATTACTTGAGATTTTATTTTTTAAAAAATTGGTAATTTCCACACATATCCTAAAATGCATGAAGTATTTAATAAATAATTTAAGTAACTATATACTAGCATATAAAGTTGAATAAGTGAAATAGTGCTACATTTTTATTAATAACATATTTCATCCAAGAATTTGAATATGAAAAGTGCATTGGTTCCATGTGTACATAATTTCTACATATAAAAATTAAGTTTCTATTAATATTTAAAATATAAAATTATCTATTCTTATCTATATTCATATTTAATTTACAATTCTGCAGAGGATAAATTATTACTATAGAAGTAATGGTATAAAGCTCTTGGTTGTTGAACTACTATTCTGAGAAGCTGACATTATCAAATAAAGTATGTTATTGATATTTGGGAACTTTAATTAGGTTCTTCTCAAGACCTTGAGGAGAAAAAATGAATTATTTCTGAGCCTTAAGTATAAATTCATCATGTAATAGTTTGGTATGGAGTTATGAAGTCAATTCAAAGATGCTTTCCAAGGCTGTCAGGTCTGACTGTAACCTGATAAAGACAGTATTAACATGACTGGAGAATGACTGAGTAAATTGAAAGTAGGGTCCTTGAGAATGAAGGTGAAAAGAAGAGCCATGGAAGCAATATTAAGCACAGCTTCCCAGCACATTCTAAGAAGGAACAATTTCAAACACAAAAATATCCACTAGCACAAGTTAGTATTGAACATATATCATCTCTGTGCCCATGGAAGTATCAGACACTCTTTGTGTAACAAAGCATGAAAATCACTTAATGATTCATAATCCCAGACATGTGTGGGGTTCTTAATTCACAGATACTGTGCTTTGCACATTACTTACAATATTTGACTTAATCTTCAACTCGACTTCAAGATATGTACTATTTTCTCCATTTCATGAAAATTAATTTGCTCAAGGTTGCAAAGCTAATGAATCATAAAATAAGTTTTAAACCAGTTGTTTTTTACTTCAGAGACTGTATTCATTTATTCTGCAAAGCTAATATTTCCCATACTCGGTCTAAATTTAACAAGTCTAGTTATAATTATGATTCACATTTATACTTTCTTGTTCAAAGAAAGAGTGTATTTTATGGAAAAATTGTGCTTCCAGATTCTGATGGTTCTAGTTCTTATTTAAGATACTAAGTGATCATAAATTTAAAATTTAACATTTAATTATATTTAATTTTTCAGAATCTTTTTTACAAAATAGAGCATAACAACCAAAGGGTAGACACCATCTATTTCTTTAGGAATGTTAGTTAACACCGTTAATTTAGTAACCACCATTTTAATAAGAATTAAAATGAACTTGGTTAAAATGACAATGACTCTGAAATTAAGACCCACAAGAGTATACTATTAAACCAACTCCTGAGAACTTCGGAGCTACTTACGTCTTTCAAGACAATGACACACTCTCAGTTTCTTGGGGCAAATTTCAGAATATGGTTTGTGGCGATTTTTTGTTTTATGTTTCTTACAGTTTATTTAAAGATGAAGACTCTTTTCAAGAAAGATATTCATGCATGCATTAGCTTTACTATCTTTTAAAGTAGAATTTCTTTAAGAGCACATGGTTTTTGTGAGTGATATACTTTGCTATTTTTGACTTTGGAGATGTTATATAGAAAGGTAATCAGCATTTACTTATATCAGTTGGGGCAGAAATAAAAAAAGACTTAAATTTGATTAGACTGTCTCTTCCAGGGTTATATGGACACCAATAAAGTTTCTGTAGGTCACTGCACTCTTACATGATTTACATTAAGATTATTAAGTCATTAGCCTTCTGACAACTTGGGGCACCCTGGGGAGCAATGAACTCATTTGCTGCTGGCATTTAGGGCAAGAGCTTGGCAGAAGTCAAAAAACTTGAGCAGTATAAGACAAAAATTTATTCCTAGGATAGCTGAAGGTAGTTTTATGTGCTCAAGGATAGTTGTCACCTCTCCACCACTTATATTTTATTTTCTTTATTTATCTCTTATCTCTTTTTACCTGAGTAACTTATTACTCATTTAAAGCAGTTACAGAAGTGCCAAATGGGATTGAATTACCCAATGTAGTTATTCCTTTTTTAATAAATTAACTTGATACTGTTTGAATACCTCCAAATCAAAGCTTTGTGAACAATTGTGGGAATTCAGTAAGAAACAGGGGAGTTGTTTTCCCTGTACTAAGAAAACTTATTTTCTGGTTCTTTATGATTCAGAAAATCTTTATCATTTGTTCTGTCATTTATTTGTTTATTTTTGGAGATCGCAACATGGGAGTTTCTTTATATCTATGTGATTGATTTCTTGAACTACGAGCTAAATTTATTATGAAAAACAAACAGCTGATTTTAGAAAATCATTGCCCTTTCACTTTTAAATAGTGAAAAATTGTTCTAAATGTCCCCTATTTACAAAGACCATTTTAGGTCAACTGAAATTGTGAAGGTGAAGAATAAGATTTACTAATGATTTCTTTAAAATCTGAATTAAAAATCAATTTTTATTGATCATATAAACACATTCTCCAGGAATACTGTATTTTACATCTGTCAAAATAAGCCAATGTTATTATTACCTAAACATAAAATCAAATAAAAATATCCATTAGAGATTGTAATATCAGTACAGCATGATTTATCACAAAACTAATATACATACATCAATATTCATTAATAGATATTATGAGATTCAACATTTAATATTTTTTAGGCAGAATGATAGAGAGATACATACTTATATTGGTCCCCATAAGAAAATGTAATACTGTGGTTTAATTAATTTATGAAATAAGATTAAACTCTAATATAAGATAGAGAATAAGAGATCTATTGCATACCATGATGATTGCGATTAATAATAATATACTATATTCCTATCCTGGTGTGGTGATGCACTTCAATAGCTAGCTAGCTACTCAGGAGGATAAAACAGGACCACCTGAGCATAGAAGGTATAGATCAGACTGGGCAGCACACTAAGATCTCAGAACACCATACAAGTAAAATAAGCCAGACTCAGAAAGTCAAGCATCAAATGTTTTCTCTCATATGTAGAAGCTAGAGAGAGAAAAAATAAATTTTAAAAAAGAAGGAATCTTGTGAAAAAAGAGGGAGATAAGTAGAAGAGAAGCAGAGAACCAAGGCAGGAGAGGCAAAGGAAAGAGGAAGAACAGAGAATGAACTTGACCAAATTATGCTATGTACATGTATCAATATATCATAATGTATTCCACTTTTATATATAACTATAATGCATCAATTAAAAAATACATAGAAGGAAGACCAATCAAAGAAGGGGATTAGAGGTAGATACAAGGGAGGGAAAGAGGAAGTACTGGGAATTGAAATGGATGAATAACAAAAGATATATGTGTGTGTATGTGTGTATATAAATACATATATATCACACATATATACACACATGTGTATGTATACATATATATTGTTTAATACATTTATGAATATGCAAAATGAACCCCACTGCTATTCATAACTATAATGTACTAACAAAAGAGTTCGTCAAATATATACTTGAAAATTGCTTTTTGGGTTTTATGTTTTGCTCCATAAATATGATAAATTAGTGAAGTAATAGTATGTTAATTAGCTTCATTTAGCCATTCTACAATGTAAACATACTTCAGAACATGTTGTACATGATAAATATATGATCTTTGTTGATTAAAAATAAATAAATAAAATATTGATAGTCTGTTATTTTCATACTGCATAGTAAATAATTACATAACATTCACAATACATGATTACTAAAATATTTAATTAACCAAAGATGTTTAATTTAATTAATCTAAAAAAATAAACAATACTGATTATTCCTTTTGAGAAACAAAATCACCTCAATAATAAAAATGGTAGAATATTTAAAAAGTAAATGTTTGATGTGACTTTATATTTTCCTTTTAAAAATACATCATGAAAATAAAGTCCTTAAAAATAAATCATCAAGTTTGGTAAGGTACAGGAACACTTAGATTAAAATTACATGTAATGGAAATGCTATCTTCAGAGTGTCATTGAGAGGAAGAAACTGGTGAGCGCTCACATGAGAACAAAACACACCTCCAAAGCACTGGTACAAGTGTTCCCAGACATGTGACCAAAAGTTTTTGTAAATAGGTTTGAAAACACACAATTTCTTTTGCCATTGATATTTCATGGTACAATGTAGTTGGTAAACAATTTGGGGTAGACTAAAAACCTCAAGCCTTGGTGAATACTTCATGATTATGTAAAGATTCTCTAGCAATCCCCTCAGATCCTATTGCTCAGAGGCAGTGAAAATCATCTTGTGTGCAGATCCAAAAGAGTCCAAAACAATTTTTTTCATGATTCAGATAAAGTATCCCTAAGAATTTGATAGAGAAAATTTTGTGGAAAGGCTTTGTAAAGAAGAGGTAAAAATGCTTGCTAAAGAAAGATTATATTATAATGATTATTAGAAGTCTTTGTTGCTGTATTCAGCCAGTAGTAGGAGCTTTTAATGAAAAATGCTTTCTAGATAGAATCAAATATAACTTACCCCTGATTGTCAACCATTAGCCAGGGAAGCTTGCAACTCTGTGAGGCTTCTGATTACTGTTAATATCTGGACATGCCTAGCATGTATCACTTTGTTTCCTAGAATCCTAATCCAATAAATCACCTTTTATGTGTGGCTTCCGAAACATAGTGCTATAAGCCCTAACCTGTTGCAGTATAAAGGTAAACTCATTAAAGCCCTGAGCAGACTGACAGAAGGTCTGGCCTTTAGTTAGCTAATCTGTAGATGAAGGCAGCAAGCCACCATCTGGAGCTTTGTGTAAATCCGTAAGCAAAACACTTCTCTGTAATTTAATTCTTACCAATTTCATTTGTAACTCATCATTTTCATTGCTTACTTTATATGTTTCACTTTGAATGCCTTCTTGTGCTTTCAGAGATTATTTCAAATTGAATTATTATTTTTTTTTTTTAATTCAGATGTAGTCAGTGGGAGAAAGAAATAGGCCTTGTGTTGCTAAGGGAACCTGACGCTGAAGGTTTAGTGACAACCTGAGATGGTGTTGTACAGCAAGGACTGCCAGGATAAGAGAACAGAAAGGGGGCCTGCTGATGCGAAGAATGAATGTAGAATGTTACTACTTATTGATTCTATGATGATCTTTATAAAAGAAGTAATGCAGACTCTGTCTTTTTCTAAAGAAGAATTATGGGACTATAATAAAGAAAGCCTCAAGGAATTTATGCCATTGAAAGCTGGAATAAATGAAATCTCACCTTCATCTGTGAGTTTATAGATAGAACAGAAATTACTGAGTGCTTTAGAATTTTGTTAAATTAAGATTCTGAACCTGCAGTTCTAGTTGAATTCTTGCCTTACTTTTTATATTTTCCAATTATTAAATTAAGTGTGAATCATTTGTATTATAAATGATCCTTCAGTTAATGTGTGAAAAATATGTTATTTTTAAATTAAGGTATATATTATTTTAAAATAATTAAGCCATGTTGTAATCCTATGTACACATATAAATATACCACAGTGAAACTTTACCTCATGTACAACCACAAGACTGGGATCCTAATTAGAATAAAATGTACTCCATGTTTGTATAAATATGTCAAAATATACTGTAATGTCATGTATAAATAAAAAGATCAAATGAAAAAAGAAGCAAAAACAGTATAAACAAGAGTTTATTCCTATTTGTAGAAATAAGTATAATTATACAAGTGTGTTCATTTTAATATAATTTATCGCTTATTACATATGATTTATATGTTATATTATTCTCATGACATTTTGTTCACAGAGAATAAATGCTGGATGTTAATTCAAAGGACATAAGTTGTTGACGAGTATATGGTAGGCCCCCTAAACACTCAACTATTTACAAATACAGTGAGATACACAAATATATTAATATCCAGAAAAACATTTCACACACTATACCTTGCTTTTCATATGACAGCACAAAACTAGTTGAAGTTCTTTGATGAAGAGATATAACTTTTAGTCTTCCTTCCTTCCTTCCTTCCTTCCTTCCTTCCTTCCTTCCTTCCTTCCTTCCTTCCTTCCTTTTCTTCCTTCTTCCTTCTTCCTTTCCTTTCCTTCCCTTCCCTTTCCTTTCTGTTCCTTTCCTTTTTTTCCCTTTCCTTTCCATACCTTTCTACCTTCCTTCCTTATTTTCCTTTAAATGACCTTTATTTGTATTTATTCTCTGATAAATTAACATTTGATTGAAGGACAAGAGGAAATAAAAGGAGGATTCTACTAGGCAAGCATGTGTGGAAGAGATACCTAGACAGATAAAACAGGAAGAATACATACCCTTCGTTGTGGTAGAGGAGACTAAAATAGAAATTACACTTGGAAGAGTGGCAGGAAAATAGGTAAACAAGTAAATGATGAGTCTGAGCATGTGTGTCTCTTTTGGCCATTTTATGGACTTTGGTTTTTAATCTCTTTAGAAGGGAGTGCTTGAGGGCTGTTGGTGTGCTCAGAAGTAGAGCATTTTCCTGGCATGTAATGGAGTTCTAGAGATGTGCTCAGTGATAGAGTGCATGCATGAGGCCTTGGGTTTACTCCTTTGCATCAAAAGTAGATAAGTAAAGTAGAAAGCTCTGGTGGGTAAGTCAAGCAGAGTTAACACTTGACTTGGCTTACATGGTAATAGATTACTCTTGTTATATGGTGACTGAAGGCAGGGTATGGATGGAAGTGGGAAGAAGTGAAACCAAATACTAGGGTATTATATTAGTTTAGGCACAGGTTAAAAGTGCTGCTGGATAAAGCTACAAATGGTGAATATTATATCCATTGAATATAAAGTTAATAAGTGAGCTTATAGATTGGTTATGAGATATGAGAGAGTATGTCCCAAATTTAACAATTTCACACATCTTGTGTTATGATTACCTCGTCAGACTACCATGGTTGATCACAATGGTTAATGAAACACTCTTTTATTGAATTTCCTTGTTTCTACAGGAATTTTCCAATATCCTTTTTCCACTTTTATTTTTGGTAAAGTAACTAAAGTAATTCTTTTAACACTTAAGAGGTATAATGTCAAATATTTAATCAAACTCCATTAGAATAGCAGATCAATGACCTAAAAAACCTTTAAAGAACAGTACTTCTGTTGACTTTGTTTTTTTTTATTTTATTGACACATTGGTTTTCTGTTCCAGACACATTGTTTGTTTATTTTTAGTTATTTCTCAAAGATGCCAAGCATATTACCTCCTTGGGTACCTTCTCTTTGTCTCTTTTCTTAGTACACTCCTTTTCCAGCTGTCATGACTGTCAAGTGAACTACCACACTTCCAGTGTTTAAGCAGCTCTTACCTTCTCTGGGAGCCCTAACTTAACCCTCTAACTTAACATTACCTCTTCTTTGCTCTTCCCAAAATACCTCATGTTACTCCTTTTTTTTTCCAGAACTTGACATTTTTTGACATATTATCTGCTTATTAGTATTGTGTTATCTGTAACCTCCAAAACTGTAATCATTGAGGATAGTCTGCTTTTTACATCATTTCACACTTGTACAGAATATTGTATAACATATTGTAAGTGCTCAACAATTTTTTTCTCTTTTTCGTTCCACAGTTCCTCCCTTTCCTAGCCCTACTCCCTCAAACTCAATCAACAATTTTTCTGATGAATAAGAAAATGAAAGAATAATGACTGTAAGGCTGATGACCTGAAATAATGAAGAAACTGATTTTTATTTATATCTGAGGAAAGAACACAAGGAAAGGTGTGTTTGGGAGAAATTAGTTCCTGCACATTAAGTTTGAAAGACTATTAAACAAGCAGGTGGAAAAGCAATGGAGACAGGGAAACACATGTTTAGAAATCAGGAAAGAAATCCAAATTAGAGATAAATTTGGGAGGAGTTAGTGCTCCTATAAATTGTCCATAAACCTATGGGACTAGACAAGATCTTCTGCTCTGTGCAATACATTGAGATGTGGGAACTGGACAGGACTCAGCAAATGACAACACAAAGTTGTCAATAAGTGAGGTGGATGGAAAATAAGAGAGAGTGAAGACTCAGAAGGTAAGGAAACATCTCAAGAAAAATGGAGTAGCCACCACAGTAGTGTACTCCTGTTATCCCAGCTATTTAGGAGGCTGAGGCAGGAGGATCGAAAGTTCAAGGCTATCTCAGGCGATTTAGCAAGACTTGTCTCCAAAAAACTAAATAAATAAAAGCTGGGGAAATAACTCAGTGATACAACACTTGCTTGGCATGCATGAGGCCTTGGATTTAATTATAGAGGAAAGAAAGAAATGATAATTTGCATCATAAACTGCAATCTTCAGATATTTAGAACACTGAACTGGGAATATTCTATAATAGTAGTATCCATATTTGAGGATTATTAAAAGGTTCCAATGACTGAAGATTTGTCACACACACACACATACACACACACAAAAGCACACACACTCATGGCAAATCAAAAACACTTAGCACATGGCTAGTGTTTCATACATGTTAACTGGTATTATTCAAAATTCATGGCTAGGGTTTGCATATAACATCACATACTTTTATGTTTCCTTGAGAGTGGGAGATAAAAATATGTCATTAAGTTTTTTCTGTGTTCATCTTCTATTTGTTCATGATACTATGAAGTTACTGCTTGAACACAAGCAAAGGCCTAGACAAACACACACACACACACACACACACACAAATACATGTTTACATATCCTTATAATACAAATATTCATCAGACACATAAAATTCACAAAAAAAGTCTTTTTTATAATTATCAAATCAAGGGTAATGTTTTGTTTAGAAATAAGTATTTTTAAAAAATTATGAGTCCCATTTGTTTCTTGAGTGTCAGAAAGTTCATCATTCTATAATGGAACTTCGGCTTGAACTTTCAAGCACTATCCTCCAAAATAAAGGATCTCTTTGCCATCAGAAAAGAATTTAAGTTCCAGAAATAAGTAAATAAATACATAAAAGAAGTTAAGAATATTAAGAGTGAAAATGATAGCCCTTTCTTTTAAAGCACTCAAATACATTTAAATGTGAATAGTTCAGTTCTCAGCTAGAGCTTCTCATGGCTGACAATTATGCTTTATACCTCTTGAAACTTTTTTCCCTGCACCTTGTCTATTAGCAATTTAATTCCCTCCATGCCTGGAGATCTAACCTTTGACATTGTTAATCCCTCTAGTTGTTATCTTTGTCTCCTCTTTTTTAAAACTTGAAAGATAGTGCTCCATTTTCTCACTATCTGCTTACTCTTAGATCTCTTTCAGTCTCACTCATGCTTCCACAATCTTCCAGAATGACTTCCTTGCTGGTGACCAGTAACCTCCTTAAGACTGCTTCAAATGCCCTCATAATTCTCTCTTACTCTATCATCTAGGATTAAATTTCAGTTCTACCTTTTACTAGTTGTCTGACCTTTGTCAACCTGTCAAAATTTTATGAATCTCAGATTTTCACTTCTCAGATTGACTGTAAAGAGAAAATTCTAAAACATATCTGAAAGCACCCAAATATTCCTTTCTGATTCTACTCATCCTGTCTTCATTTTTCCTTTTTATGTCTTTTGACTCCAGCTTCCCTCTTGAAAATCTCTGCTATTTGGCTCTATGACATTAACCTCTTCTACTCCTCTGTTCTTTCACAGATCTAGTCCCATTTTCCCAACTACAAATAAAGTGGATTGATATTTAGCAACAGGATACAATTTAGCCCTCTGTTTTCCCTCTCTCTCTCTCCCGTTAACTCATTCCATGTTTATGAAAATCCAGGCTTGTATTGAGTTTTACTTCACTCAAATAAATACTTCCATCTTTGTTAAAAATTTGTTATTTTTTTCTTAGTGCCTCCACACAGCCCCCATTATCTCTGATTTTACTGAATCAGCTTAAATCACTGATTTAGCTCCTCCATGCCATGATGCTAGACATAACAATGACCAAGTAAGTCATTACTTGATTAATTCTAAATATCATGGAATATCAAACTGATTCCAATACCTTAACATTAAATCAATTCTATATTAAAAAAATCTCTAGTTAGAACACTCCTCATCTTAAAATCTTCCATTGGCCTTAATTGCCTGCTTTATACCTGTCCTGGTCCATTCAAGTTGCCATAAAAATGTTATCATAGATGAGTAGGCTTATAAACAACAGACATTTACTTCTCAGAGTTCTATAGGCTAGGAAATCCAGCAAGGCACAGGCAGATTTAGTGCCTAGTGAAGGCTAGCTTTCTGGTTCATAGGATGCACCTTCTTCACATGATAAATGCAACGAACTCTTTGGTTTAGGGGATATTTCTGGTTCTCTTAGTCCCTCCTAAGGATACTAATCTCATTCATGAGGGTTTTACTGCTATGACCTGATCACTTCCCAAAGGTGCCACTTCCTAATACCAGCATCTTGGGAGATGACTTCTCAACATACTAATTTTGGGGGGATACCAACATTCAGACTCTAGCAGTATAGTTTGGTCTATTATATAATACAGAGATGCTATCATGCTTAAGGATAAAGGAACCTAAATAAGTGGGTATTATTCCACCATTTATCAAATAAATGTCCAACATCACAAACTTTTGAATAAACCATTAGAAACTGTAGACTTCAAAACCCATACTACTCTATTATATCAATTCTATGACAAGGTGGAAGTCTTACTTTCACATTTTTCAAAGGGGAGCTACTCCATAATCTGGCTTCAAATCTGTTTCAATTTTATTTTACATTCATATTCACATACTATATTGTTCTTGAGTCAAACTGATTGATTTATATGATGTTTTTGAAAATTCAAATATACAGGAACAGAAATCAGAGGAGTTAACTACACAGAGATGAGGAAATGCTCTGTATCTATCTTACCATGGTGGTTATGAAAACATATGCATTTGTCTATATATAAGGAGAAGGAATTTTACTGGTTGTAAAGTATAGCTTGATAAAAGTTACTTTAAAATTCCGGCCTAAAACACTATTGTCTTTGTCAGTATTCTCCAAAGAAATAGAATCTATAAAGTCACTCTCTGTCTCTGTCTCTGTCTCTCTATTTCTATCAGTCAGTCAGTCTGTCTGTGTCTGTCTCTCTCAATATATACATATATATAATAAAATATACGTAAATATATAATACATATAAATTTACACATATATGTATATAAATGTATATATAAAGAATAGATTCATGAAATCATGGAGGCCAGTCAGTCATAAGACCTGCAGGATGAATTAATAAGCTGTACACCCAGGAGTCAGTGTATGGATCAGTTCCATTTTGAGCCCAAAGACTTGAAGATGAGGAGAGTTGATAACGTAGTTCCATTTTTAAAGCCTGCGGGTCTCAGTACTGGGATGACCTGATGTTATAGTTGAAGTTTGAAGGCAGAAAAAACAAATGTGTCCCATTTATAAGAAAGGAACGCAGGAGAAGTTATTACTCATGGGAGTGTCAGCCTTTTTGCTCTACACAAGCCTTTATTCAGCTGACTGGATGAGGCACACTTACATTAGACAAGGTGATCTGCTTTACTCAGTCTAAAAAATAAAAATTTCACTTCACGAAAACCAACCTCACTGAAACATCTGGAGTAATATTTGATCAACTTTCAGGGCACACCATGATCCAGTCAAGTGGACACATAAAAAATTAACCATTACAACCATTTGAATTTCTGATCCTTAATATTAAATATCCTGACTCTTACCATCTATATCACTCTAATGATTGACTTTTGCTTCCTATGATACTAAAATAAACTGCATTTGTTTCAGTCAAGCTAATACTCTGTTTATTGTCTCACATTTCTACTTTTATACTTATATTTCATTGGTGAAAGTCCCTCTGTTTTTTCTTGACTCCAATCCTACATTTACAAGGCCTAGTTTCAGAATTACTGACTAGGACATATAAAAATAAAATAGATTGTTTCTCCAAGTATTAATAGTGAAAGCACTTAGAAGGAAGATTTCAGCAAAAAGCATGGTTATCTGAACAACTTTTACTAATATCAGAAAGATTTTTTAAATTTTCATGTATTTAAAAATTAAAAATATTCAAAATGGGAAGAAGAAAAGATCAAACTGGTTTTGATTACTTAATTTTTATCATGATCAATGTTAGCATTTCTATATGATATGACACTTCATCCTCACAACAGCATCCTCACAACAACTTACTTTACAATGTAAGCATGAGTATTAAGATTATAGATAGCCTGTAATCCCAGCACTTAGGGAGGCTAAGACAGAAGAATTGTGAGTTCAAAGCCAGCCTCAGCAATGGCGAGGCACTCAGCAACTCAGTGAGACCCTGTCTTTACATAAAACACAAAATAGGGCTGGGGATGTGGCTCAGTGGTTGAGTGCCCCTGAGTTCAATCTCCAGTACCCCTCCCCAAAAAAAGATTATAGATAAATTGATCATGTAAAACCTCAATATTTTGCTGTGATTTAAAATATAAGTACAGATTAGATAATCATAACCCTGGTTTATGGCATGTTTTGTACTGTATTGTTCTGTTGGCAATATCAATGTTATTTGGGAAAGGTTTAAAGTTGCATGTAAAATTCATTCAGATATTGTTTCACATATATTAATCTATGACAGTTACCAGTTTCTATGGTCAGCATTTGTCAGATTAATTTACAAACTATTCAAAGAGTTATTTATAACACCCAAAATAAACAAACCTTTACATTTTAATTCAGGGATAAATGTAATTCATTTAAAATTAATTGCCTGTTATAAACGGCTAAACTCTAGAGAACATAATTTTTATTACTTTCATATAGCAAATTGAGGATTGTTCTAATAAGTATGTGATTTCTTTTGCATTTTCAGTGAAAAGATTATGATACCCTGATAATCTTAGTGTCACTCCTTTGAAAGTAAAAGCCAGGACAACATATGTGATAGAACTATAACTAGAGTTTCTATGCTGCAAAATAAAGCAAATCTTTAATTGACTAAGAGAGTTATAGTAGGAAAAAACACCATTAGGAAGGCTCTCAATTTTGTTTATTAGAATGAAATTCTTAAATAACATATATAAGGAAGAATATAGTACAATTATCTAAATTAGATTTGAAACAGAGTTGAGGAATTAGTTAATATAGTAGGAAACAATTAGTTAATCAACATTTAATAATTACAAATTTATACTCTAAGTGTATATTACTGCTATAATCCACCACAGGATTGCATGCAAACTCTAGTATAATTTTTACAAAGAAGGTGGTGGTTGATAACATTTGTTTCCCTTAAAAACTTTAAAAATATTTTCATTATATTTAGGCAATGTATATAGTAGTAACATATTTTTGAACACAAATGATATTCAATGATTAAGATGATTCTAACACTGATAATGAATATTATTCAAATATTTTTGCATTAAATGTTGCTTTCTGGATATGAAAAAAGTAGTAATATTCATTTGAAACATCAAAAGGTAAGTTTTACCATTTTTTGAATTATTTGGAAGTACATATGAATAACAATAATAAATTATATTTTGCTAATTTAGAATTCATATGTTCTTGTAATATGCAAATTTGATCAAGCTTTTGAAATGCTTTTTATTTCAAACCAAATGTCAAAACAAGTGTTATTTGAGTCTTCTATATGCAAGCGTGAATCAATTCTTACTTATGGAAATAGTAAAATAAAAGGTTTGGAAAATCTCTTGACAGCATAAAATGCAAGTATTTGTGTAAGAGTGAGTACTAAACAGACAGATGAATGAAAATTTCAAGTAAAAGTATTTGATAAAGTCTTTTTAATGGACTATTGCTATTTGAAAGCATCCTATGAAATTTCACTGAGATGTGAATACATGAAATAATTTTCAAGTTTAATTCTTTGTATGCTTTTTATAAAGGTAACTTCAGAAAAAGTTCCCAACAACTCTTTTCTTATGCATAGCAAGAGTTTCAGCCAGTAGTCATAGATAAGATTAAACTTTAGCAAAAGTAAAAGTTATTATTTTTGGATATAGAAATGCAACAGTCACTCACTAATATGGTATAATTGACTACTTATCCTGTCATCCTTCAATATTCATGGATTATTAATTACAGGACCTCCTGTGGATACCCATGTCTGTGGATGTTCAAGTCCTTATGTAAAATGGCACAGTATTTCCATGTAACTTACACACATCCTCTTGTATACTTTAAATGATCCCTAGACTAGTTACAATGCCTAATTAAATGTGAATTATTTGTAAATAGTGATTATGCTGTATTGTTCAACATTTAATGACAGAAAACATGTCTGTACATGTTCAGCACACAATTTTTTCCTGATGATTTTAATCTGTGCCTGGTTGAATCCATGGTCGCAGCGCCCATGAAATTGGAGGGATAATTGTGTATAGTCATAATCAAGATCGCTGCTACTTTTGAGTGTTAATTCCATAAATGTATTGCTGCAGCCTTCTCCTTTAATAGCCAGTTAGGATAGCTTGATCCTTATAGGGAGAACAAGTACATTCCATCATTCCTTTGGAGACTGTTGGTAGGGGGAATGACTCTGTTTCCTAAGCTGCTTTTCTTTGCTAAACTCTCCATTCCTGCTCTTCTGTTGGTGTTATACTTCCAGAATACATGGACAGCATAGGTGCAACCTCAACTTCTAAATTTTCAAAATATTGGTAAAACAAATGTGTGGATCCCAGTGTTACCAAAGAATTGAAGAAAATAACAACTAATAGCTCTGTATAAGCAGAACTAGAAGCTCAATATTAGGCTTACTTAAAATGCGGTTTGTCTTCATGGAGTCTCTGTTACGCCTTTCTCTACAGCCTGGGCTGAATGCAAATTCTGTTTCTTGCCTTATCTTTTTGTCACTTTCATTTTTCAGTTGTCCAGACAGTTCAAATTATTATATTACTAGGAAAAATAATTTTCTTATATTGTTTTACTTACTCTCATCTAAATTAAGCCCCTATTATCTTCTACTTTCATTAGCAAACAGGACTTGAAATGTCTTCCACCAGATTAGACTATCATATTCTTTAGATTCAGCTTCACAGAATTTTTCAGAACATGGAAAAAATGTAGATAAATTCTTTGCCAAAATATATAAATGGCTTCTAATCCAGTTCCCAACAGAGCCCTTACTCCCCTCTGAAACCTCATGAGCACAATCTTTACTGCCCACATTTTATTGATATTCTGCTCTTCTGAGCTCCCACCAGAATTACTTATTAAGCTCTGTTGCAACATTCTGAGCTTTCTCCAGCCTACATCTCTAAACTTCTCCAAACTCCTCTAACAAACCAGTTCCAAAGGCTTCTGAACTACATGGTTAGGTTAGTCATAGTACCAATTTCTATGTTAATCTGCTTTGTGTTGCTGTGACCAAAATAACTGACAAAACCATTAAAAGAAGAAACAGTTAATTTTGGGCTTATATGTTCAGTGGTCTCATCAATTCCATTGCTCTGGATATGAGGTGAGGCAAAATATTCTGTCAAAAGGAATCATGAAATAAAACTACTTAGGTCATTATGGCCAGGAAGCTAGCAGGAAGAGATAAAGAGCAATGCCAGAGGCAAAATATAAACCAAAAGCCATACCTTTAGTATGTATTTATGGATCCCTTCTTCATCCCCTTTTGTCACTCATTTCAATCTCCTTAAAAACCATCCTCCCCTTGCTGTTCTACAATCAACCTTATGTCTTCTCCTACTTGCCCATTCTCCAAATCAGGCACATACATCCTCAACAATGATTTAAATTTAAGAAATCTGCCCCCTTCACATATGGTAAAATTAACATAATAGGCCTTATATTTTTAAAGCTTAGCTTGAGCACACCAAGTAGGTCTATTGTTAAAAATAATACCATTTAGAGACAGTTTTTTTGTTTTGTTTTGTTTTTGGTATTTTTTTTTTGGTACTGGGGATTGAACTCAGGGGCCCTTGACCACTGAGCCACATCTCCAGCCCTATTTTGTGCTTTATGTAGAGACAGGGTCTCACTGAGTTGCTTAGCGCCTCACCCTTGCTGAGGCTGGCTTTGAACTCGCGATTCAACTGTCTAAGTGCTGGGATTACAGGCTTGAGCCACCACACCCGGCTCAGAGACAGTTTTGTAAAATTATATCTTAATTATTTTAAGGAGAATTTTTAAAAGTTTTGGTAAGTAGTAAATATTGTATATCAAAAGTATTGTTATGACCGGGCTGCTTCTTCATACATTTTAATTTAACTAAACATGCAATGAATTTGTCAAAACTTTTAAAATGTCAACCTTGAGAAATGTATTTGAGTTGCAAGGATAGCCTTGATAAGTTCTACTTTTCCCATCTATATGCATCTTTATATTTTATCTTAACAAGAAAAGTCTGTTAATACTTGTTCTTCATCTATTTGGATTCTTTTTGTCATGGATATTTTTTCCTTTAATAGGTACTCAATCTGATTTTAAAGCATCTTTAGATACTACATCCATGAACAAATTAAGTAAGTAAAAATTAACAAAATATTTTTCTATGAAAATTTAATTCAAAGAGGTTCTCAGAGCAAAGTCAGTCAAAAGAACATACTATATTTGCAGTTAGAGAAGGCTAAATATATGCCTACTTTTAGGTTCAAGCAGGTTTTTCTACTCTTGTCATACATTCATAAATTGAATTGTGCTTATCACTGTCAGCCAGATGTGATATATATTTATTTTTCTACTCCTTAGTGTTGTATGGGATAAATCACTGGAGCTACTGAAATGTCTGTTAGATATTAAATCACTGATGTCAGCTACCAAGTCAACTCACTTAACTTAAAAGGAGGATGCCTTGGTTCCTGACTCCTTTTGTACATTTAGTTTCTTTAACTGGTACCAACTGCATCTCAACTGCCTGGATGTGCAAGTTGATGGATATTAGATATGATTTAAAAACTTATATTATCATTTTCTCTCCCCCACCCTCTCTGTACAACACTGAAAATTATTTACCCATTATCAGTTAGATTACAAGTTCCAAATGTGCGTATTTTTTCTTTTTTGAACTTCAGAAATTAGAGCCCACAAGTCTCTCCCAAAGCTCAAATTAATATACTATTTGTCTACATGTGCACAGGGTCTAATATATATGGTAATTTGGCTCATGATAGTTGATAGAATTCATGTTATGTTAAAAAAAAGCATGAATTTCACAATTAAATTTCCCCATTGGCTATTTGTTGGACAAATGCATTGATTTAAAATTACTCTCATTACTTTGAGTAATTTTATTCCTAGACAAGCATAATTTACACAGCACACTTCCAGTATGCTTTCTTGTAGGTTGACATCTATGAAGATAAATCTTTTGAATTTTCCCTCATAAGCTGCATGTATAAATAAATTGTTAGAGTTCTTCTCTTTTAAGAACTATTTTCCTTATTTTTCTTTTCTGTCATATATTAAGTTTAGTTTTAATGTTTAAATTGCCCCATCTTACACAATAATGACTCTTAAATTTACTTTTTCCTCACATATTTCAGATATTAAATAATAATTATTGTTTCCATTGATTCTGTTATGAACACAGATTTTATATACATACCTACATGCATGTTCACTGAATTTCCTCTTTAGATAATTATAATAAATCCTTATCAAAATTACATTTTCTCAATCATCTGCATATTGTGCAATTGCTATGCCCAAGAAATATTTTACCAGATAAAATTAAATAGATAAGGAGGGTTTATATTAAGACTATTACAATACAAGAATGATATCAGAACACAGTTCAACTCAGTTGCACTGAAACAAAAGGTGGAAGGGTTTTCAAGTATTGGGGTGAGCTAGTTGGAAAGTTGTGGAAAATACTAGGGAGATTAATGTAATGTGTAAAACACATTGAGATAGGTACTCCTGAGTTTGTAGATGTTATACTTGCTAATTGGAGTCACCAGAAAGTAGACACTTATTCTCCCATAGAATCAGGACATAAGACTACTATCTGTCTTGATAATAAGATTCCAAGGACAGCTCCCAGGTTCTTAAGATATTCTTGGTTCATAAAACTTGAAAAGACTTTTGAGATTTATATTTCAAAGGACCAGAGGAATAATGTACAATTACAAATTTTCTATGTATATCCAATAGGAAAAGGGATGTCAGAGATAGAGTCAGAAAGAAGCTCTTCTAAAGTTTAGTTGAGCAGAAGGGAACCTCAAAGCCAACATGGTCATATATGTAAAAAGAATACTGTCATAGAATTAATACTGATTTGATATTTTTGAGCAATTATCTCTGATGTATAAAATTTACAACTACATCATGTCATGACTTTGTCTTACTAAATACAATATAATTTTTATAAGACAGAATTTTGCTTGTTTTGTGTTTTATTTTAAACTCCTAGCTTTTGATAAATTTCTATTGAACAAATGAATTAGGACTAATAATATTCCCAATGTTTTCATCTTAGTAAGATAAATACCAGACCTTGCAATTATTTTCTTCAAGTTCAATAGCCATTCAAGATAATTTTTCCAGTAAATTATTACTGTAATGCATGACCTTTATACTAAATAGTCAAGCAAGGTAGAAGCATTCAGAAAGAAAGGCAACTAGAAAATGTAGAGAACTAAATAGGACAAATGAAGCATATTTCAGAAATAGTGAATAATATCCAACATCAAAGCATGTTTTAGGAGCCTCTGGTCACCCTTTTTTATCTTTTCCTACCTATTCTTCACCCCATATCACTGTTGTATATTTAAAATAGATCTCTGATCATATCACCCTTTGAGTCAAGTCTCTCTGTGTGTGTCTCTCTCTCTCTCTCACACACACACACACACACACACAAAGACACTAATCTAAGCCATTTATCTATTTATTTATTTATCTGGGTATCAGGGATAGAACTCAGGGGTACTCAACCACTGAGCCATATCCCCAGTCCTTTTTTAAATTTTATTTAGAGACAGGGTCTCACTGAGTTGTTTAGCACCTCACTATTGCTCAGGCTGGCCTTAAACTCATGATCCTCCTGTCTCAGCCTCTCAAGCCACTGGGATTACAGGTGTGCACCCCCACATCCAGCCTAAAATTATTAACTCAATTACTCCTCAAAGCATCCCAATGATGTAGGTGCACTTACTGTCCTCATATTTACAGATGAAAACTCTGAAGTACAGAAAAGTCACTTCCCATAAGTCACACAGCTACTAAATGATAGAAGTTATATTCTATTCACCAAATCTGGTTTCGATTTATTCTCTTAATCCCTTTCCATGCTGAAGCCTGCAAGGCTCCAGATGATCATGTGGCTGCTCATGTTCCCCTCTCTCTTATGCAGCTTTCCTCCTCTAATGCTATTCTCAGCCAATCCAGATCCCTATTGTCTGCAAAATCACTAACCCCTTTCCTGCTTCAGGGTCTTCGCTTCCTTCATTTAACCTAATCCTTCTATCTAAAATGTATATGCCCCCAACCATTGCTCTCCTCAGGCGTTGGGGGAGCTCTTCTTGTTTACTAGGTCTCAGCTTAAATATCACTCCCCTTGTCTCCCTATCCAGGCACCTCCTGACCTTCCTCTGTCACCACTGCTCCCCTTTCTGTTCTTCCCCTTCATTTTCTTACACACTCTGTAGTTAATAGCTTTATTTATTTATTCTTTGATGTTTCATTGGACGTAAGACTCTAAAAATAAGAAACATGATACCAATATTTGATTTTTAGCATTGTAAGCTTCAGTAAATATTCATTGATTAAATAAATGAAAAGCTGGTTATGATTCTGTGGAAATTCATGAAATAAAACAGTGAAGCCAGAATTAAACAGGCAGTCAGTGTAGATAGGTAAATTGAGTCAGATCTGACCAAGGAGAGCAATTTGGGTCTGAGAAGTTGGAGAGGTATTTAAATGTAAATGACTTCAGAGTCCTTCCTTCAATGTTATCAGGATAACCCGCCCCTGCTCCAACCTGTTGCTAAGGTAACCTGTGCCAGGGATTGTCCCTCCCTACAGGGAGTTGTTAATTATGCCCCCTTCCTGCCAAGATCACTCCACCTTGTTCATATGTTTTTTACCTTTTGGCCATCCTCCTGGAGCATCTAGTCATGTACACAGGAAGGAGAGAGAGAAGAGGAAGAGAGCAGGAGAACAAAGCAAGTCTAGGACATATAAAAAGGCAGAACACCTGCACTTCTTGGGAAACCAGGATACTAGCTATGGACTCTTCCCTCCTGGGAGAAGGATGTTACCTGTTTTAAAATAAATTCTGTTTAAATACTTGCCTCTGGGTGCTTCTCTATTGTTCAAATTTCAACATGTGAAGAAGCAGAACTCATCACCGGTAACTGGCAGTATCAACAGCAGACGTAAATTAACTCAAAATTTGTAGACACTGAATCAATAAGAGTGGCATTTTTGTTTTGTTTTGTTTTCTGTTAGGCTATTACAGGCTTAAGAAAGAGTTGAGGTTAAAAACTTGCAATGAATCATTTCTACTTGTAGTATAGCATTGGTGAGACTTGCTCAAGTTCAAATTCTTCCTCCAAAAGGGTGGATTTGAGGGAGGTAAACTTAGAATCTTTCACATCCTCAAAGTCTCTTAGGTCCTAGGGTGTTTAGATAGGGTACCACAGCTTCAAGTTCCAGGAGGCCTTGTATTCCTGATGCTTGGGGACAAATGACACAAAGGTACTACTTTGATATGATGCTGCCACAAGCAGAAGCTTCTCCAGAGTTTCTATTTTGACGAATACTATTGATTCACTATCGCTGCCTTTTATGTGACAGTACCTGCACTGCTGTCTCAGAAATTTACTGTCTCTGGCTTAATTTATCTGCTGCTTTAACATTCCAACTTCCTTTCTTACAGTGAAACAGCAGCAGCTCTTTCACCTTTTGTTTGTCTGGACCCCATAAAAGAACTCTACCAAAACCTTCTAGATCAGTTAAATAAATTCAGGCCATACAATAACTAACTGCAGCCCAAGTTTGTTTTTTGGATCTTTCTTTGTTTTCCTTTTTCTGGGGAACTGACAGGAAGCAAACAGTTTCACCTGCTTTTATTTTCCAGTGCAGTGAGGCTATTAGCACTAAGAAGGGAAAAATCAGTTGGTGTTTGCACGCCGCTGGTAGTCTGCATTCCTACCCCTTCCCTTCTCCCTTCAGCCAAGATTTTGGCCAACTTAAAGGATTGTCTCTTCCTCCTCTTTCTCTTCTCTTTTTTCTCTTCTCTTCTCTCTTCTCTCTCCTCCCCCTCTCTCTCTTCCTTGTGCTACACAACCAGAAACCAAGCTTCCTGAGGTTTTGAGAATAATCAGAGCCTGGAATTTTAAAGCTTCTAGAAGAAATGAGATTTAAGAAAGGGAAAGATATAGGGAAGGAACTAAGGTACTTTATGCATTGAGAACGATAAATTTCATAATTTTAAAAATGTAATCACATATTATGTTATTAGAGCAGGAGATGAAATAAAATGAGGCAAATATAATGAGACCAAGAGAAGCCAATATATTTACTTTACCATATGTTCATGGTAAAGGGTTTGAATTCAGTATGTAGTTTTATAGGAGATTTATCTTCGGAGTCAGGCAGAATGTCAACAAACTTATTAGGTCATTTAGTACCACATTGTTATCACCAATCATTATCAGTGTTATTATTTAGTCCAAAAGAGCACTGGAGCAACTGTATGTAGCTGGGAGGGACTCATAATAAAATCGCCTGTCATTATATTGAAAAACATAGTGGATATTCAATAAACATTTAATACGAAAACAAATAAAATTTGTAGCAGACAGACTACTTTGGGAAAGTTTTTGATAAATAAATGCATCTATTATATTATACACAGTATTTCTTTTAAAAAATACAGCAACATTGTGCTAAGCAATATGGCAAGGCCATTAGATGGACATTCTTAAACATTCCTTGCTATAGAGAAGTGAGGGACTAGGATTTCAGTATGACTCAAATCAGTCATTTCTATTCTCAAGATCAGCAGTTAGAAAGTTAAAGCATTGTTCTAAGAAACCAAAAATAAACAAACACACATAACAACCTTGTCTTCCTCCATCAAATATTTTCAATAAAGAATAATTTAAATTGAAGTACAATTTGAAAATCTATACTCATTCTTTTAAAGGAATAACACAAGTATTCCAACCCAATGACGTCACCTTTTGTAGAGTAAGATTCTTTTTGTGAACACTGAGTTCCAAATACCACTGGGAATGTCTCTTGCTCTTTGATTTTAAAAGTAATGTGAAGGAGAGACATAGTAAACAGCCTGGGACCCCAGATGGAATGGATCGTGACAACCTGTACAGTGTCAGTGTCACTTCCCAGGTCTCCTTGCTAGAGATCTTTAGCCACAAGGCTGACATATGAGGCCACAATGTGCTTTCATCTCTCGTCAAAGTAAGCCCCATCTCCCTGTTTTAAAGCTCAACTACTCTATCAGCAGGCAATTTTGCAGGGTTCTGGATAGGGAATAGGATTCATGGACAATGTTCAACTTCAGGACTGCTATAAAGTGCTCTTTGACCATAAGTTTTTTTGACACATATTAGAGACCTGCTTTACAAAACAAGACAAAACACAAAACAAATACCACTTCCAAATTCTTAGTTGTTTAAACTCTATATCTTGTATTTTGATCTCCAAGAATTTGAAGTTTTATATATACCAAGAAGATGTCTGTTTAAAAAGTGGAAAATGATTTTTGCCCTATAGGAATTTTCTAGAAGCTCAAAGGAGTTTCTTTATAAAATTGAATTAAAATCATAGTAACAGTATAATGAAAGGACTGCACTGGATCTGGGGATTGCAGTAAGCATCCCCACTTGTTCCAGTATGTAATACCAGTCTGGCCTGTTCACACCATTTTTCTCTTAAATTCCCCTGGTTCTGCTTTCCCATCCTCCTCTTTTTATTCATTGAATCTTCTATTCCTGGATCCTATTGTACTGGCTTCTTCTTATGCAGGTATTATAGTAAGTTGTGCTTGATAATATGTTGCAATAAACAACAATGAAATGTAAGAGCATTATTGAATTGCTGTTTTCTGGAATGCTGAATCTAAGTAGTCACTTGAAAACATTGTGCTTTTTCTTAGGCACTCATTTCTTAGTATTATATCTTTCAAATTCAAGTGATTAAAGATCACTATTTCCGTATCCTTTGTGGAAATGTAACTAATATTTTTTAACATCAGTGTTGAATATGTATACACACACACATATGTATATGGCTAAATGTATACCACTCAATTGACTATCTCTAATTAAGTCACATACAATTAATTTAGCATAACTTATAGTTCATACAATATGTCAGGCATATGCAATAACTTCCAATGCAAACAGGAGTGGCATAGTTTTGTAAAAAAAGATATGATCACTACTAAGTGAGAGGGAAGATGCATAAATTGAAACTGTGAGATTGGTAGAACATTCACCATAAACTGAGTTTTCGGGAAAAGTTTTTGGAAGGAGATCTTTCTTTGAGTAATGAAGAATGAAAACTGATGAGATAAAATAAGTTGGGAGACCTTTTCAGGAAGAGAGATATGAATAAAAATATAAAGGCTTAACAATGGTGTGCAAAAACTCAGCTCAGAGTGGATCAAGGTCTAGGTATTAGACCAGAAACTCTTCACACACTAGAAGAAAAGACAGGACCAACACACCAACATATAGACTCAGAAACTGATTTCATTAATTAGACTCCTAAAGAACAATAAGTAAAATCAATAATCAATAAATGAGATAGCATCAAACCAAAATGTTTCTTGACAGCAAAGGAAATAAGAGTGTGAAGAGAGAGCCTACAGAATAGGAGAAAACCTTTGTCACTCACACCGCAGATAAAGCATTAGTTTCTAGGATATATAAAGAACTCAAAAAAACTTAACACACACACAAGAACAACAACAACACTAAAAAACTGAATAACCCAATCAATAAATAGACAAAGGAACTGAACAGATACTTTACAGAAGAAGAAATATGAATGGTAAAAAATATATAAAAAAATTCAACATCTTAGTATTTAGAGAAAAGCTCTCTCACCCTAGCCAAAGTGTCAATTATCAAGATTACAAGATATAATAAATTTTGGCAAGGATATGCAAAAAAGGTACACTTACACATTGCTGGTGGGACTGCAAATTGGTGGAACCAATTTGGAAAGCAGTATGGAGATTTCTCAAATATCTAAAAATGGAACTACCGTTTGACCCAGTTATCCCACTCCTCACGACATACTCAAAGGATTGAAAATCAGCATACTGCAGTGGCATAACCATATCAATGCTTGTAGCAGCTCAATTCACAATAGCTAAGCTATGGAACCAACATAAGTACCTGTTTTTGTCAACTTTTTTGCTGCTGGGACTAAAAGATCTGACAAGAACAATTTTAGAGGAAGAAAAGTTTATTTGAGAGCTCCACATTTCAGAGATCTCAGTCCATGGACAGCTGGTTTCCTTCCTCAGGGCTCAATTTGAGGCAGAAGTGTATGGTGAAAGGAAGTGGTTCACATGATTATCACGAAGCAGAGACTCCACTTGCCAGATACAAATATATATGCCCCAAAGGTGCACCCCACCAATGAACCACCTCTTCCAGCCACACTCTACTCACCTTCAGTTACCACTCAGTTAATCCCATCGGGGGATTAATTCACTGATTGCATTTTACTCTCATAACCCAATAATTTCTCTTCTAACCTTCTTGCATTATCTCACATGTGAGCTTTTGGGGGACACATCACATCCAAGCCATAACAGTACCCCTTAATAAATGAATGGATAAAGAAAATGTGGTATATTTACAAAATGAAGTATATGTACTAAGCATAAAAAATAATGACTTTATGATATTTGCTAGCAAATGGATGGATCTGGAGACTATTATGCTAAGTGAAATTAGCCAATTTCAACAAACCAAAGGGTATGTTTTCTCTGATATGTGGAAGCTCACCCACAATAAGGGGAGGGATGAGGAGAAGAATAGTAGTACATTAGATTAGATAATGAGGAATGGAGGGAAGGGGGGATAAGCACAGGAAAGACTGTGGAATAAATCTGACATAATTACCCCATGTACATATATGTAAACAACACAGTGAATTCCACCACCATGTACATTCATAAGAATGGGATTCTAACTAGAATAGGATATATTTCATGCATACATAACTATATCAAAATGGATTCTGCTATCATATATAACTAAAAAGAACAAATAAATAATTTTAAAAGGACAAATCTGAGTGGAAGATGTGAGTCATTCTGCTCCATTTTTGCCTTGCATCCTGCAGCAGCCCTGAGGTTCCTCTGTGAAACAGAGTTTAAAAACTGCTCTAGCACAGAGATACATCTGAGAGGTAGAATAAAAATTCCTCCCTTTTTATTTAATAGATTCTTTTGTTATCTAATCATCTGTTTCAAGGTAGTCTTCCCTCTCTAAAGTAAATCTCTGCAACAGTTCATAAGAACCTTAGTTTTATTTCTCTAGTTGTCAAATAAATATTCCAAGCAATAAAAATAAATAAATAAATATGGCATGCAAATGAAGTGCATATAGTTCAGTACCTTTGAAGTAGGAAAATGTACACACAGAGAGAAACAGGAGCCATGTTGTATGTAGAAGCATTATTATAGTTCAGGCTCCTATAACAAAAATACTATGGATGGATAGCTTCCCAATAAATACATAATTATAAGAACTCTAGAGGCGAGAAAATCGTGGGCAAAGTTGATGAGCGATGAGGTGTCTAGTGTGAGCCTGCTTCCTGGACTTTACACAGCTACTTTCTTGCTTGTCAATACATGACATATGGAGAACACTCATCCCATTTCATCACTCCTATCAGAAGAGCTCTACCTTCATGAGTTAATAATCTCCTAAAGGCCTTACCTCCTAAGATCATCTCACTGGGGTTATGATTTTATCAATGGACCACAAAACTCCGGAGAAAGACAGACTAGATCTCTACAAAAGATGATGAGAACAGATGGTCAGAAAAGCAAAAGAGAATCTGGAAATGAAAATCAAAGACAAGAAGGAAAAGAAATTCACATACACATAAACAATGCTAAACACACCAAAGAATATCAGGAACATAAGGGGCTAAAAAGTGTTCATTCAATTTTCCAATTAGAATAAAATTCCTTGAGTTGACCACGTACTATCACTGAAGGGTAGATACAGAAAATGTGCTGGATTAACATCTGAATGAAGAAAGAAAAGGGAAGGCTATGTAAAGCCATAATATGGAAACTGATTCCTTAAGGAACTTGGATTAACTTGGGAAGGAAAGAGTAAATACTTTGAGGGGATGGAGAATAGAGAGGTCATGACCTTATTGATGACTGAAGAGTAGAGTTCATAGAGATATACTGACAGTAGATGAGGTGACTGATAGAAGAAGTTTTCAGGGAAACATGAAATGAGATTTTCTTCAGATAAAAGTAATGGCATCTCGTTTCATGATATTTGAGAAAATAACACCTTCAGATACAGGAAAATCTGTAAGTTAAGCAATAGGAAATTGGAAGAAAAATGAAAGACCATGGACAGGTATTTCTTTAAGAGAGAAAAACAGATGATGTGGTAGCAAGATGAAGAAAGAAGTAAAAATATTAGAGGTGTGACCAAGAGTAAAATATCAAAATTTAGCCCATAAGAATGAAACAGGAGAACAAAAACAAGCACTCAAAATGGGTGAGTTCATCAATGAAACATCTGCTAAACAGGTTTTGTTTAGTAATTGAGAATTAATGATACAATCAAAATATCTAGAGAAACTTCCATATACAAACTTTATATAAAATAACACACAGATATGACCTCCTGAGGGTGTCAGCAACATTGTTGTGACCAGAAGACCAGCAGGATCTGGGAACAGTGAAATAGCAATCAAGGGATCTTAGTCACTGATAGCAGTCACTGATCTTACATTTGAACACTGAGATGACTATTTAACAGGTTTTCAACACAAATCAGAAATATAACCCTTGACCATTCTCCTTTTCACCATCCTTCACTACATATCATATATCTTCTTCCTTATCTTAGAATAAGTGCACATCATTGCAATTGGGTCACTGCTGGTAGGGTACAACAAGCCAAGGGATTCTGGTGGCTTCTAGAAGCTAGAAGATAAAAAAAGGCAAAGAATGGATCCCGGATTATCCAACCTTAAAGAAATCCTGCTGAAAACTTCCTTTTCAAATTTGTGTTTCCAGAACTTAGTATAACTTGTTTTCATTGTTCAAACTACTAAGTTCATCCAATTTATTATAGCAGCAAACAAACACACAAACAAACAAAAAAACACAACCAAAAAGGATTCACCATCATCATCCTTTTCCTTTTACAATTTTGATAAGTTTAATCACATATCATCTAACTGTAGTTAGAGAGTTACAGTGTGGTAGTGAGTTAACCTGAGGAGCAAGACTATTGAACTCACAGTCCTAAGGTCCTATTCTCCTTGATAACTTAACATGATTATAATGCACCAAAAACTTGAAGTTAGTCCCATAGAGTCAAAGGAGCAGGTCTTCAATGAGAATCTCATCACACTGAACATATATGCCCCAGAATTGTCATTGCATGGATCTGATTTTGTAATAAGCTTTAGCAAAAGCTATGTCCTTAATAGAAACAGAAAAGATTGCCTATGAAAAACAAATCACCTTTCCTTCATGAGCAAGGGCATCCCTTACTTGATGCTAGAACATAGCCAGGAAATTTGATCCAAAATAAGTTGAGGATACTAACATAAAGAGTGATAGAAGTGTGAGGGAAATCCCAAGCAGATATACACCTGTTCAAAATGGGAAAGATACAACTTTGTAAAATAAGTATTAACACATCAAAATGAAACAAAGAAATGGTTAGGTTATCTCCAACATCTTGTGATAGATAAGGGAAGGAGAGGCGAGATGGCTTCAAAGCATTGCAAAAAATATTCCCCAACAAACTTCCGAGTTGACATGTGGAGGATTGCTTAAATTTTTCAGACCATTTGAAGAATGGTGAATTAAGTATCATGTTGAGTTTGATTTTACAGAAATATAATCCCTCTGTCCCCAAACAAATATAAATAGAAATTCCTAAACCTTCCTGGAAATGATAAAAATACTTTTAATCCTTCGTTTTATTTTCAAAGGGCTATTAAAGTTCTCAATATATAAAATATGTGAAGCTTGATTGTTTTTTCTTTAAAAATTATCTTTCCTGGTCAGGTGTGTTGGTGCATGCTTGTAATCCCAGCGGCTCTGGAGTCTAAGACAGGAGGATAGTAAATTCAAAGCCAGCCTCACCAACAGCATGGTGCTAAGCAACTCAGTGAGATCCTGTCTCTAAATAAAATACAAAATAGGGCTAGGGATGTGGCTCAGAGGTCTAGTGCCACTGTCTTTCCTTTTTCTAGGAAAACTACTTACACAGTAAGTAACATAAATACAAAATAAGAACCAAAGTATCACTTCTTAGTTACAGGTGCTATATAGCATTAGAAAAGTTAAAATTTGGGGGGTCTGGTATTATTTTCTATTATATTTAGACAGAGAATTTTCTGTGAAGATATTTTGTATGTATGGGAGAAAGAGCAAATGTTTTGATGGGTTTGTACCTGTGTGCACACAGGCGCGCGCGCGCGCGCACACACACACACACACACACACACACTCTCAGAATCACAAGTAGAAGGACAATGAAAAGGAGGAAATGTTAATTAATTGCATCTTCATTATAATGAGAGAAGAATATCTGGGTTATATAGTTTTTATCACAAAATTTTGATATCATTTGCACATCCTGGTTTTATTTTTGTATTGATCTTTAAGATGGGCTGAGCAAGATTCAAGCAAGTTAAGACACCAAATTTCTTGAAATATTATAACAATCTAACCATATAAGGAGATACTGGCTGTGTATAACATGTAATTGGGTCTAACTAGAAGAAAACACGAAAGGGCTGATGTAGGTATTGGATGCAAGAAAACAGAAAGTAGTGTGGGAGATGCCTATGGCCCTAGAAAGTTGGAAAGTATAGATGCGGTGTATAATATAGTATAGATGTTCATCTTAATCAATGTTGATCAAATTTTCATCAAATGGCCCTACATGGATTCAAAAGTTGGAAATATGGCTTGAGTTCATTTCCCTCAACTGCACATTATGAAAAAAACTACTGATATGGTATGGATACGAGGTACCTCCCCAAAAAATCTCATGTTAGAAAATGCAGGAATATTGAGAGTTGAAATAATTACATTATGTGAGCTGTAATCCTATTAGTAGATTCATCCATTTAATGGTTAAAATTTGAATTGGTTATTGGTTGGCAACTGTACACAGGTGGTGCATGGCTAGAAGTAGGTCACTGAGGGTGTGCCCTAAGGATTATACATCTTGTCCCTGGCTCTACCTGCTTTCTCTGCTTCCTGAATGCCTGAGCTGAGCAGCTTTCCTCTGCTACACCCTTCTGCTATGATGTTTTTCCTCACTTTAGGTCCAGAACAATGGAACTGCATGAACATAGCCTGAATCTCTGAAACTGTGAGCCCAAATAAAATTTTCTTCTAAGTTCTTCTTACTGTTTATGTTGGTCAAATTGATGAAAAGCTGACTGAAACCATCACTCTCTACTACAATGTGTACACATGCTGGTGTCTCACAAGACATCAAACATTAGGTTATATACTGTTTGCCAAATATTTAAATTTCCCTAACTTATTTGCTATTCATGATTCTCCAGCACTCAATAACAAACTGTTGTTTTTATTCAACAGTTTGTTATTCAGCCTTGATTCAGAGGTATTTGGAGATATTAACAGATGCCACTGGTAAAAATATTAAAGAAGGGTCATGTAATCCCCACCAAATCAGCATATTGACAAAAATGAATTGACAGAAAAGGTGGGATCATTTTGATACCAAATAAATTACGGTTCACTTCCATCTTTATATCATCTTTCCTGAGTTACTGAGATGATCTTTCTAAAATTTACATAAAATTATCTGATGTTCAAACACTTTTAATGCAGAGAATTGTTATTTTTTTCCTATTTTGTTTATGAAATTTATGAAGGAATATTTGAACTATAGAATATAAATTGTAATCCTTGACCTGAGCCTATTAGTACACATGTCCTATTATTGTTAGAATTTTAGTATTAACAATAAGCAGATATTTTGTAAATAACTATAGGAGACAGGAAACTAAATGAATATACAAATAGGTAAGTAATGACCTCAAAGGTCAAAGTAAGAATGTATTCATAACTTTCTTTTTATTCTTAATCTGTGTACAGAAACCATTTATCATATTAAGAATGTTTCTGATTTTTTTTCCAATAAAAGATGAAAGGTTTTAGTTTTCTGTTATATTTTGAAATAAATAAGACCATGTTTAAGTATCAAATTCAGGAAACTGAAAAGAAAGAAAATCACTTATTTGTTCAATAAAGCAAGCCATTATTGACTGTGGATTAAATACCTCTAACTTAAGGATTTAAAAAAATGTTACAAGAATAACAGAAACATTCTAAAGCAGCATTATTTACAGAAAGCAGAAGGTACTACACCGCATTAAACATTAGTGGATATATGTGTTGCTTCCATAAATTATAAATAGGTCATCAGAACACATATAGGAAAAAAAAAGAAATAGGAAATGATACAACCCATAGATGCATGAAGGCACAACAACTGCAGGACAATTTTGGCTTCAAAAATCTGTCAGCTGTTTCCTCAGAGTATGTTAACTGAAGAAGAAAAGTAGAGCTCCAGGAAATGTGGCCATGTAGCATTTCAACTGGTGTCTCCTAATTGTAGAGTTTGAAAAGCCATTCTTCCTTTTCAGCTCAAAGAAAGGTGATGATTTGTGACCAAAGGGCAACTTGTTCAGATTTCAAATTGTACTCTTCCTTGCCTCTTATGATTATATTATACTTGGTTTGAAGTTGCCTGTAACTTTTGTTTACCCAGAAAAATAAAATGCCATTTCTTCTCAACATTAAATGTTTCAAAATTTAAACTTTTATACCTATATTTTTTCTTATAGTTTCATCTATCTTGCTTTAGATTATGTACATCTATGAAATCTTTTGAAAAATTCCATGTATATGTAAACTCTACTGGAGAAATTAAAACAGTGGTATACATTAAATAAGGCAAATTAATATCCTAAAATAAATTTTACCTTTCTATTAAATTAGATGCAAAAGGAAAGTCTAGGAGAAATGATTTAATTTTTTCAAAATTATTTGTGTACAATTATTATTGTGGCATGATGCCGTAAATATTTTAAATATCAAATGGAGCATTCATATTGTAAATATATTTCCCCAAACAAATTAAACATACAATATTGCAGTTAAGTGAGATAAACTAATCAAGTAAACATTTTCAAAAAGAGCCTGAGTTTTCTGAACATTTCAGCATGTATGACTTTTATTTTCCTATATTTCAACATTTTGGATCATACATTACATCCAGGTCTTACAGAAAGAAGTGAAAGTTCCTAGAAATTTTATCATATACTTTTAATTTTCAAACTGGATAAAACAAAATTTGAGACATAATATTTGTAGGTACCTTTGCAGAGGTGACACTGTTTTAAAAGCCTTATCTCTTCTTTTCCTATGTGACTTATTAAATTCTACCCTTAATCAACTTTTATAACTTCAAGTGAAATCAGGAAAGCTTAATTACATTTAATTCACTTCATTATCCCCAATTTTAAGCAATATTTTCTTGACTATTAGATGATGGCATATTTTATTTGAATCATCAGATATGATTTTTAAAACTTCACCCACTTTTTTTTCTCCCCTTCTTGGATTACATTACTGTTGGCCCTTTATTGTCCCATAGGCCCCTGAAGCTCTGTACTATTTTCCAGTCTACCTTCATAAATTCTTAAGTTCACTCATTCTATTCTCTATTATGTCATCTCTTATTGAGTCTATTTTTATTTTTTCTGTTATCGTATTTCTTATTTCTATAATTGCTTTTTAGTTCTTTTTACATTTTCCATTTTTAGTAATATTCTCTATGTTCTGTTGGGACCTAATTTTAAATCTTTGACAGGCAATTCCAACAGATGACACTTCTTGGTGACAGTATTAGTTGTCTTTTCCTATTGATCATCCTGGTTGTTAGTACAATGGATAATTTGGAAAAAAGAATGTATTCTGGAGATATCAGGAAACTGAATTTTATCTATGTCTTCTATTATAGGTAGCCATATTTAGGTTTGGTCCACAGATTCTAGCTATTTTGTGGTCTATGGTTAAAAGGCCAGCTTCATTTTAGTCTTTGCTGTGCTCTTTTGATCTGTTTGGTTTATTTGTTGTCATTGCCCTCCAGGTGGTCAGTTATTGCTGTCTGAACATGAAGAGGGGTTTCTCCAAGCCTGGCTACCTGGTAGCTAGCTCTCCTTTGCACAGAGGGGACTCAAGTCAGGAGGGGTAAAGAGATTTCCTTAGCTAGGCTTTGCTCTAGTGGAATTCGTACACATGCTGATTTCCCCTAGAGCCCCCTGTGTCTCTATATAGGTGGAGAGTCCAGAACATTTAAAGCAAAAAAACTTATTGTGCTGGGCTACTAACTGTGGTAGGATACCCATAGCTTGTCCTTCCTGCACACTTTGGCATTTCTTGGTGGGAGATGGGAAACAGGACCATCAGAGAAGCAGAGCCTCTCCTTCTTGCATCATTTTATCAAACCTCTGATCAATCTCCTTTCCAGTGGTACCAAGATAGTCTCATGTGTTTCTAAGAGCACTCATATCACATATCAAATATCATATTTGGACCAGAATCTATTACTTATACCTCCTATCATTTGAAGTTTTGATCTCTCACTAGCTTATACCTCTCAATGAAAACAGTGCCCCAGGTGTTGTGCAATGTAGTGGTCCAGTAACAGACCAGAATTTTAAAAGTTGAAACAAATGACTTTTAGGATTAAAAAAAAATTTAATAGTTCTATTTGTTTCTAGAAAAATGCATGTCTATATCATTTTAATTATTTTTCAAAAATAAGGCAAGCCAAAATCCTTTTCACAATTCAACAGTGAATTCTATAGAAATCTCTTCTTTATTAAATATCTACTGCAAGTAATTCCATATTTGAAAAGATGGCTGACTAATCTACTTTAAAATGTCATTTTAAAATGTTACATATACCAATTATTATAGTTGTAGTGAGCTACAATGCTACAATTTGAGAAATGACATCCTGAGGATAGAGACAATTTGAAATTTATTAAGAGAAATAAATTTTTATAATACAATATTTCACAACTAAAGATAAACTATCCTGAGTTGAGAAACTAGGGGGGAGGGGTATTGTTGCTGTCTTCAAATCTTTGATCTCATTTCAAGAAGAGGAATTAGGATTTTTTTCTGTATTTTTCAAAGGATAGTACCAGAACTCAAGGTCAAAACCTAGAAAGAACCTGATATTGGCACCATATGAGTAAAAACAAATAAGAGAAAGGTAATATAAATAAAAACTAGTCATGTTAAAATATAAATTATTTTCCTTTAGCAGGATTTGAGTTACTGGACTGTGGAGCTGTCTTTCAGACAGGGGATAGTCTTTTGGCATTGGTATTGCAAGAGTATTAAAACTTTGAAAGGAATGTTAGATCAAATGTCCTCTAATGTATTTTCCAAATTTGAGATGATAAAAACATAATTTTAATCACTTATCCTAGGAAAAGTAAAATAGCATTTATGCTTGGGTGTTAAAATGGGTTTTCTAAGATGCAAAAACAATATGAAACGAATTTTTCTAGAACCATTAACAGAACTACAGACACAGATAATAAATGCAGAAGAAATAAAGAACGCCTTATTATAGTACATTTACTTAGTACATTTTACATGAAAAATTTTTGAAGAAGTCTAACTTTGCCACATTGTATTTTCCAAAAGAATAGGATCAAATTTGAAATTTATTTCCACCTATTCAATTCAAATTTTTCCTTCAAGGTACATTTACCTGCCCTCCATTACTTAAACTCAATTTTAAACTTTAACATGCTTTAACTTTAATAAAAGTATATCCAGTATTATTGAAGGTTTCTGATTTAAAATTTTCAGGTGAAAGAAAGTTTAAAATAATTTAGAGTTTTGCAAGTGAAATGTGTTATTATTTTTAAAGCAACTCATACTAAACAAAACTATTACAGATTTACTCATTTGTGATTTATATGTTCAATTTTTTGGCAGGAAATATTTATTTTGGAAGAAAATTTTATAACATCTCCAGACAAAATATTATCAATTTCAGCAGAATAATGAAAAAGAAATAAAGGCTTGAGTTACATAATTATTCGAAAAAACACTGTAATATGTATATCTATCATTTTAAGAGATTAGTAGGATTTCAGTGTTCCTTAAACTGTGTTATTTCAAGTATCTACATCAGAATTATATGGGGGAATTTTTGAAAGTCTTTTATTTTTATTATCATCTATTCTACATATTAATATTTTGCATATTAATATTTTACATATTAATGGCAACTAGTGTGATATTTTAATATATATATATACCATGCACTGACTGAATCCAGTTTCCATTTTTAGCCTCTAGTAATCACTACTCTAAATCTAGGAGATTTTTAAAAACCAAGATAGATAATTAATGTTTTATAAAACAAATTCAAGCTTTAACACATGTGTGATACAATGAACATAATAAAACTATAACTCTTTACATTATTAGAACATTATTTTAATTATTTTAAAGATCTATGACCTCAAACATAAAACCTAAAACCATATCTTATTTCCAAAAAAAAAATTTTGTCCTTCAGAAGATATTTTCTCCTGTGTAATTTAGTTAAGAAATGATTTTAAAATATTATTATACTTATGAAGGAAAGTAGACTACAGCTTATTAAAAACAGTATTTGTAAATATTATTTTTACAACTTAAAAATAGTAGTTATTTTAAGAAAAATGTTCTAAGTGTCTATCCTGAAAAGAAGGGAAAAAAGTGTTATTTGTAGTGCTTTAATCTGTTTGAGAAGTTACTAAATAGAACACATAGTTGGGTGGGAGTAGGGGACTCCAGGTAGAATGACTAGATTTGACCTAGTCTAGCTCTAGGGTCATGTACTGGTGAGTCTCTCCAAGGCATGAGGGAAAGACTCTGCCCTGAGACTGCTGTGCATGCAGATGGGCTCCGAGGCTCCTTTTCTGATGTCCACATACCTGTTCATGCGCATTCTGATGTCCACAAATTTCTGTCACCTTATGTCATCCAAATCCAAAGATTGCTCCTGTCATTGCTTTCATTACAAAAAGTCTACACAAAGAGACATTTCATGAATTTTGAACTATGTTAAATGTTTAAGAAGCTTGGAGATAGTGAAGCAGTCAATCTTCTGCAAAAGCTATATCACATTCCTTTTCTTCTTTCACATCACAAAACATGCATGTATTTGCAGTGTCTCACCTATTCTAAATGACCTTGTGAAGAAATTTGTCTCAAATGTATTATCCCAGCTATGAAAGGCGCTCCAGAGAACCACTTTCTCCTCTTTATGGAATGGAAATTCTCTTCAGCTATGATTTTTTTTTATTTTGTTTTTGTTTTCTTTGTTGAATGCACAGGGCCTAGAAACATACCTACAAGGGTAGTTTCTCAACCACTAGTTGCTTACTGAATAATTAGGTACAATGTCTTCTCTACTGAGTAATTCTAATATGAGGCCAATCAACTTTCTAATCCCTCTGTAACTTTCTATAGCATGAAAGACAATTCTCAACGGTGCTGGCCACCACATGATGTCCATTTTCACTGTAACCAAGTGAGCAAGTCCTGTTTCTCTCATCTGTCCAAATAGTTTTCTCTGCCTCCTCCTTGTAAACTAACTCTAACCCCCTTTCTCTTTCTCTCCGGGGCCCTGGGCTAAGTTCAAGGTGTCATTCTGATGATAGGTGAAATTATTGCTTCTAGCAAGAAGGTTGTATGGACTTGATAGATGGATGAATACTTGCAATTCTAGTTTCTTAAATGAGGCTGATGTTGACCACAGCCTAGCTGTTCAGTGTTGCTTCCTGGTGCTACCCTGTGTTTTCTTATTCTCACTTCTTGGAAGAAGAAACTTCATTTGCACTTTCTGTGAACTACCCCTGCAATAACTCAGATAGACTTACTGTCCATTTCACTCCAATATCTGGATGTTAGTTCTCCTTCTAATTTTTTAACTACAAATACTTATTATTACTGTCATTGATACTGAACTGATGCACATAGAAGCCAATATGACAACAATGGTATTTGTACAGAGATTTATTGTGAGATTCACTGGCAAGGAGGACAGGAGCGGAAGCTCAAATCTGCCTCACTGATTTTTTGGAAGAGAGAGGGGAGAAGCTGCTTGTTTATTGGAAAGCAAGAAGGAAAATTTTAGGGATCCTTTGTGCAGGTATAGATAGCCAACACACCTCCTCACAGGAAGCATTTTCTTTTCAGCAAGAGTTATCATATTCTGTGTTGGAGATTTTGAGCTTGTGATATCAAAAGGCCATTGACTAGAAGAAGTGACTTCTGTGTGCAAGAATTCTTGAAAAGGTGATTTCCAGTCATCCTTGAATAGATTCAGGAGGCATTCCCTGGAAAACAACTTAAGCTCTTGGTTATTTAAGATACTATGTCCTGGTGTGTCAATGCCTTAGCTGGTTTCATGATCTTCAGTGTCATTTAAATTTTTAGTTTTTGGAAATCTGTAGTGATTTGTTTCCCCAGCAGAGACTTCTTTCTCCCTTCATAAATTGTGCTGATTTTCCTAGAATTTGTGATTCTTGTTTGTTTGTTTTCCAATCCAGAGTTTCCAGGTTGTAAGAATAAATGAAGAGTTATCATCCTGGCCACCATAATAAGGTGGGCAAAAGGGTGCCATTCAAGGATGTGCAGTGTTCCAGTTGGTGGTCCAGCTGTGCCATCTTTTGACAGCTACAGCATCTCTAGTTCTTCCATACAGCATAGCTGGAATCAAGAGGAAATGTGAAGGGGAAAAGAGAAGATTAGAGAAGTGGGAAGAGAGAATGGTGGAAGTACCCATTTGTAGACCATTTTCAAAGGCAATGTTCAGAGATAGAGAAGTATCTGATTTTTAAAATGACAATAAGACTTGTTTGCAAGTGTCTCCTATTAACGTAAAAATCCATACTGCCTTAGAGCAGATAGAATTTGATTTTTGCTTCTTGAAAATAATCACTTGACATGTAATATAAATCTTCGTACCTTAAAACTTGTTTTATCTCTTGTATCTAGGATGGTTATTTTACATCAAATATAAATGTAATAATCTGAATAAGAATGTGTGGGACTCTGACAAATTTAGAAACAAGAACTAGTAAGGACATTATTTCACTAATATTAATGCTGTAATTATTTTAGTATTGAAGGTAACAAATCTTTAGTAATAGAAAAATATAAGACCTCTCATTTTTGTTTACCAAGCAGCATTTCATGAGATTTCTTGCCTGTGCCATTACCCATGGTGGAAATGTTAGTTTTATAATGGAAAAACTGTACAACAAACCTGCAATCACAAGATTGTCTACACAAGTAATACCAATGTGGATTTCTACCCAATAACTCACACTCTTTCACCTCCACTGAACCACAGTAGAAATGGATGTCCAATATAGACTTTACCCAAATAAACAAAATCATAGTCATCTGCCACCATGGCTCACGTCATACCCTTTTCCCTGCCCCTATGTCAGAGATGTTGCTGCTGCCTTTGTCATGATAAATGCTCTGAAAACAAAGCAACACTACTCACACAAGAATTACAGCTTTTAGAAAATATGTGGTTCAGAAATAGCAGCTGAGAAGCAGTAAAAGCCTGAAAAATTGAAGTATTGGACCTGGTTCAGATTCAAAGGTAAGGCTGACTTTTTCATGTACTTAAATCCTCATATTCCTGCCCTACTGGATAGTCCATGGGAAATCTGTCTCCCTTAAATAATGTTTTGAAATACATACTACACCTTGATACTATGAAAGGTCCAAAGAAGACAATATTCATAAGGGATCACAAAATTTTAATTTACCCCTACTCATTCACCTCCTACCCTTAATAGTTGTGCCCAGTAAGAACATTACAGCAGTAAGAGTGTTAAAATTTAGATATTGTGGTTCTCAGCTAATAAGAAAAAAAAATGCATGCACTGAGTTTGAAGTGTGTCTCAATATATTTACTTGTGAAAACAAGTGTCCAGCCCAGTAGCATCAGTTTTCCAATGTTTTTTTTTTTAATGAAAATATTGCATTTACTATGGTTTATTTGATTGTTGAGTATTTGTGTTATGAATTTTGCGTCCAAGGTGAGTGCCTTACAGTACTTGTCTCACCCAAGTACTAATCCTGAGTGCCAGAAATGAGCTGTGGATTTTTGAGTTTTTTTCCAGTGGCCAGTCTTGGATTCAATATACTGATGGCAGTCTTTGCTACTTCTTTTTCATTTTTATGCTGCAAAGCTCCTCGATTCCCAAAACCAAGTTACTGACCCTGTCATAGCATATGTCCTGCCTTCTGTTAATGATTTTTTCACTAACATTTTTATGGGAAATCCATTTTTACCTCCTATTAATCAATCATTTTTAAGAGTCTTGCTTTGGAGAATGGGAGAGGAAAATATTAAAATTAACACACACACACAGACATACACACACACACACATTTTTCTAGGAGTCCTCTTCTAGGAACCAAGGACATCTGCCTGTTGGAGAAATTCTCAAAGTCTTCTGAGGAATGCATGCTTTACTAGTAGTGTTTTCTCAGAGATGAACAAGTCTCTAGTCACTGATGTGGTTTAGTGGTAGAGTACTGGCTTAGCATACACAAGCTCCTGGGTTTGATCCCCGGTGATGCAAAAACCAAAATGAAACAAAATAAAGCAAACAAAAAACATTCAAGTGCCTCGGGTTGTCCCCTAAATTCCAGGTCACCATCTTTGGGAGAGAGACACAAGTTAATGTCTGGTACCACCAAGAGTGCCCATAGTTCCCAGGAGATGAATGTATTGAAAATTCTTGGGAGCCGGGCGCGGTGGCGCACGCCTGTAATCCTAGCATTTTCAGAGGCTGAGACAGGAGAATTGTGAGTTCAAAGCCAGCCTCAGCAACAGTGAGGCGATAAGCAACTCAGTGAGACCCTGTTTCCACATAAAATACAAAATAGGGTAGGGGATGTGGCTCAGTAGTTGAGTGCTCCTGAGTTCAATCCTCAGTATCCAAAAAAAAAAAAAAAGAGAGAGAAAATTGTTGGGGACCCTAATGTGGGTCCATATCAATCAAACTGGAAAATTGATAATGACCCCAATGTAGCTCTGCAATCAGCTCCCTTTTCAGTTAAAAATGGCTGGGTGCTGGGGATGTTTGCTTAACATGTGGAAGACCCTGGCTTTGATCTCCAGCACTTCGAGAAAAATAAATAACAAAGAAATGAAAGGGAAGGAAAGAAAAGGGGAAAAACAAGAATGAGGAAAGAAGAAAGAGCTTGAGTCTATTTCTTATTTTGGGCGGGATGATTTGTTGGTCTTTTCATTTCAACCTTTGATATTCTTTCTATTGAAAGGAAGGATCCTGTTTGAAATTGAGTGTGCTTTCATTTCAACAACACACTATGATGGAACATAAACCACGTGACTTCCAAAACAAGGTCAGAAAAAGTGATTCAGCCTGTGTTGCTTGCTGATATACTTCACTTTTATACACTTCAGCTGCTATGTTAGCAGTCCAATTGCTGTGATGCCCCTGTGAGGGAGTTCACACTAGTCCATGGAGTTCACACTAGTCCATGGAGAGATACTCATGGAGAATCTAAGGGACCACATGAAGAAAGGAAGGAGAGAGAATGAGGTGGTTTTAGCCCTCAAATATTCCATCCCTCCACTATTCCAACTTCAGTTACCTCTGACTGCAGCCCCTGAGGGACTCTGGGCACGAATCACCATGGTGAGACTTCCCAGAATTCTTGCCCCACAAAAAGTATAAGAAAAAGTGGAATAGTGGTGGTGGTCCTTTCTAAGCTTAAGCTTAAGCCTAGCTAAGTTTCAGGGTGATTTGTTTCAGTGATGTTCATAATCAGAATATCTAGTTTCCACTCTGAGAAGCTAGCTCTACGAAATGGCCAAATTTCTGCTATTCTTTAGTCTCTATAAGAGTCAGTCTACGTGGGTCAAAGGAAACAACTTGTGTCAACTCTGACAAATACACTGAGAAACAGAATAGCTAACAACCGTTAGCTCATTTCAAGAAATTCTTTTCTCTGACCTTTTTAAAAACACATTTTTTGAAACTCATTATTTTCTTTCCTACTTACTATAGTAATATTCTTGGCCTGCCAAGACCTAATCCATTCTGCTCACATCCCATTTAAAGCAGAATATCCCCTCCACTCCCTCCACTCGGCTCCAGCTTAGTTTTTCTGCTACCTGATTCTATTTAGAACATGCACTCACACAAACAGGTGAACTTATTTATTTATATAGAGATTTTTTTTTCAGTTTCTTGTAGCATCTACAATGCAGGTAAGTATAAATTCTAGCATTTTCTGACTCATTTTAAAACAAGATTATAGACAATTTATTTCCTGTCTCGAGTGATACATACTGTTCTCTAAATTTCACTTTTTCATAGTATTCATGGATTAGGTAGCAAAGACAGTTGTATCAGAGCAAAACAGAAGATTAAAACAAAACAATAAAAACACAAAAAACTGCCTCAGTTCACAATGGGCAAGACTGAACCACATACTGTTATATGACCGACCACCATAGTACATCCTGGGTTATAGTAGCTGATGTAAGCCCATTAAGGCTCACTTTTGGATTTGGGAACAAGGAAATCACTAAAAATTTGAGAACTCAATAATAATGAGGGAGAAAATGTGCCAGTTAGCATAATTCATAACAAACAATATAAAACAACTTATCTAATTTTTACTGTAAAAATTAAAAAGCTATCGTAAAGCTTATATAATTTATTATTAAATTATCCAGTTATGTAAAAGAAAAAAAAAACACAAGTCAAGTAAATACCATAAATCTAAGGATCTGCTTAGGATGTCTTGTCATGTTGCCATGGCATAGGACCCTAATATTCTTGGGGCCCCTGTTGGGGGCAGCCTTTCTGGGCCCGGGAGCTGCCCGCCCTTTCAAGTTGACAACCTGGCTGTATGCCAGAAACTTGCAGTAAACAGGTGGACAACTTAAGGAAGTGCACAGCATTGGCTGGCGGTAACGTCACTGTGCATGCTTGGCTCGTGGGCAATGCCTGCTCTGATACACACCTGTATTCTGCTCATGCATTCCCCTCGTGCTTGATAACGCTATTCCTTCTGATTGATTGTAACTCTGCTCTGTAATACTTCCTGCTGTATGAAAAGTAGATAGAAGGAGGCTGGGGGGAGAACAGGAGAGAACAAAAGAGAACAAAAGAGAACCAAGGAAGGCAAGAAGAGCGCTCAACAAAAATAAAGATTGCTTTCTGAGAATAACGGCGTGGTTATTGTCTCCTGCCTGCGGGCGACAATAAGTGGTGCCGGAAACCCGGGAAATATTGATATCAAAAATTCTTTTTGATATCAAAAAGAAACATTGATAAGGAAAAAGGCTGCGCAAGTGAAAGTTTGCGGAATTGCAACGAATCCCTAAAGTTCACGGTAAGTGACTCAAACTTTAAGTTCACAGTAAAGTTACTTAAACTTCTTTAAACTGTTAAGAAATAGAAAAATGTGGTCTGAAGTTTCCAGGATCCGTATGGAACAAACACTCCAGGATCTCCTTAAAGCCGGAGGTACCCCTTTAAAGAAAAAAACTGCTCGTGCCTTCCTCCATACAATTGGAAAAAAAAAAAAAAAGCACCGTGGTTTTTAGAGGAAGGTCTCTTAAATGTACCTCGATGGGGACACTTGAAAAAGGATTTAAAACAGGCTGATAAAAGGAGTCCCTGCCACCTGGTACTCGAGCAATATGAAATTTAATTAAAAGCAATCTTACAGACACTAAGGACAAATACAAGCCTGTCTTGGAGGAGGGAAGTTATAAAAGAAACATTGCTACAGGTTTCATTATTAAACTTAAATTATTAAAATAAAACTTAAAAAGTTTATTC